>PVIW01013889.1:0-25524 GCA_004026585.1 Noctilio leporinus | reverse complement strand
TATTACAATGCTCTCAGTTAATTGCACAGATACCAGCAGAGAGATTACCATAAAAGGCTAGACACCAAAGGGGAGTTAGTCAGAGTTTTGAACCTTCTGGTCTTAGAGGACAGTTTACAGAGCGCGTCAGTAAATATTTGTGAGGAACCTTTAACATTGAGTAAACAATTCAATGCCTGCAAAGAAAAATGTATTTAAATAACTATAAAAGAAACTCCCTTGATAAATGCTGAAAATTAATTATTTTTGAAATGAAAACAGCTAAAGTACATTCACAGAAGAATACTACCAACCACATTTTTGAAGCGTTCTTTGTTGTAGACACAGTTTATCATCCTGGAGTGTACTTCTAAGAAGCACATGTTAGGAAAGAAGGAAAGAAGGATGGAAGGAAGGAAGGAAGGGGGGAAGGAAGGAAGGAAGGAGAGAAGAAGGGAGAAAGGAAGGGAGGAGGAAGGGAGGGAGCAGGGTAGAGGAGGAAGGGTGGGCTGCTGTTTTTACTCAGGGATTATTTTACAGGGAATTTAATGAGCTCAGCCCTTTCTTATGATTTTTCCTGTTTCAGTCCCAAGAGACATGGGATCTTACTGTTTGTCCTGCATGCTGATAACACACAACTTGCCATGATTTGATACTGTACTTTCACTGATAATAGAGGAGGAAAAAGCAAGGAAATGAGGAAGTTCTGAGGTTTCTCTTCCCCTCTGAAGGACAGATAAAGCTAGCCAGTGAACATGAAATAACTTGGAAGGCTTCCGAGCTCAATTAAAATCTGACTTTGATGAAATACTTTATTTAAAGAGAAAAATGATATCTCTCTAGTGGAAGCCATTTAGGACAGTTGCTGCTACACAGGGAGTCAGGCGCTTGAGCCTGCCCCGAGGGTTCTAGAAATATTAATATTTAAACCTTTCACATTTCACTCAAGTGCAGGGCCGCTTCATAATGCCTGGAGGAAGACAGAACAGGAAAATCAAAAGCCACAAAGCGGGGGAATGCCTTCTAATTTGGCCAGAGTAGGTCTATTGTCTGCATCCCATCCCATCTCAGCCCCTGTGTTTGCTGCTAGTTCACAAAGACACTGCATTAAAATTTCAAAGCTGACTCCCTCCTCTCCACATCGCAAAGACAAAACATGTCATCAGAAAGAAGGGTTGCCAGGACCATGATTTGTTTGTCTAGACTGGTCATTGAACTCTGTTTATGACTAAACATCGTGTGAAATAGGCAGCAAATCAAAGGGGTTACTGGGAACCTGCAAGGCCTGTCTTCCTGAGCACAGCCAGGACTGCTTGGGGACATTCTTCCTTCTCAGCTTCTGCAGCCTGGAGAGGACCACCTTTCCCAGGACCTGAAGGCAGACCATTAGACTTACCTTTCATCTTTTTTTGACCCAGGACGTGACCCCAGGTCATTTGTAACCCTCAGGGCCCCTCCCCACCATTGTTGAGTGGGTAGCCCTGAAGAACTATGTTCTGGGCTGCAGCATGGAGGGGTCATGAGGAAAGACTAATGATTAACATTTGAAAATGAAACCTGAGAGGAAAATGCTACCAATCACAGCAAAATAGTCTGCCAGAAGAACAGAGGATCTAAAAAAAAAAAAACAGAATGCCTATAAATAATATCTTCTTTTCAAGATGCAAATGTGGCATTTAAATGTACACTTCAAGTTTGGTTTTAGAAAGACACATAATTAGCAGCTACAGTTATCATTTTTTATGGATGATTGTTGGCTTAATGTTTAATGAATACCTAAGTTCTCTACTTTAAAGATCTGATCTAGATGATAAACTGAAAGGAAACTCATGGCTTTCTTTAGAAAATAATGCATGACTTTATTTAAAAAAAAAAAAAAAAAAGCAATTCTGTTGCCTATAAAATTAAAATCACTTTGATCAGATATCAGTTCTCCCGTGCAACATTTCTGAAACACATTGAGTGTGTTAAGGAAGACCTAGACGTTAAGAGAGCTGCTGAACTCCCTGGCCTAAGGCTGAAGGTCTCTCACCAGAAAGGCTAAGGCACCAAATCCAAAGGAACTTGACAGATCTGAATGGAGGCAGGTCCTCTACTCTCTGTTTCACTTCAGCCTAGAATTAAAAGCTATCATAACAAAGGGATGCTGAGCCACGTAAAACAGCACTTCTAAACAAGGTCTAGCTTCTGCGCTATGACAGTTTAGTGGTCAAATCCCCCAGAAAGCTAGATGCCTGGCCAGGGCCTCCTGGCCTTCCCTTTGTGAAGTCTGAGGGAGCCCAGCAGAAGGTAAGGCCCTAGTCAGTCCACCAGGTCCTCCATCTGCATCCATAGGATAGGACAAGAGACCCATGGGGTCCCAGAGGAGTCAAACAAAACCACTGGCCTACAGCACTTGGACAGTTCTATAGAAATTTCAGGGGAAGTGGGGAAGAAAGGAAACCAACCTAAATGTTCCTGGGCACCATCCTGACCAAGGCCCTAGGAGGGCTTCTGAAACTTCAAAAGGACAAAGAGGACTTAAAGTGCTACTCAGACAGACCTAGAGTGATAATACACAAAGCCAAAACCTTGGAGAAGACTGCCAGGGAAGTCAGTTGTCCTAATTGCCCTGATATTATGATCATCCCTGTCATGGACCATTTAAAATGGTTTTGTGATTAGAGTAATCAATGTACCTTTTATGTCTAGGAAGGTGAGACCTATTACATAGCTAGTTAGGGTACACACCTAGGGTTCACCCCAAGTGTCTCTGCTTTTCTTTTTACTCCTCTCCCTGACCCTATCAGGAAGGCGCTTGGAACGCTGAAATGCTGAATTAAATTGAATAAATTCAGTGAAACTTTTAAAACTCTAAAATAAAACCAAAGCAAATAGTCATGTTTATCCAAGTTGACACAACAAATCATTCTCCTTAAAGCTTGAAAGGGATATCAGATGACGGTAGAAAGAGCAGATGTATGAGAAAGGGTCTCCGCCCACCCCCCCCTAATTTGGGCATTGATTTTTCTCTCTCTCTCTTTTTTTTTTTAAAGAACTCTTGACACAGAAGGTACCAAGTTATATTTTAACTCTTAAGTTAACTATAGTCCCCTTGTCTTTCAAGTCATACAAACATAAAGGGCTTTAATGATTTTTTTTTTTTTTTTCCTGAAAGACAGACAAAACATGCCATGTGAAAATCACTTCTTCCAATACCCATCCTCTCACCACACAAAGGCTGGTGTCTGAGGTCTTAAGCCCCAGAACCCATTCATAAAAGTAGCACAGGAAATTCTCAACCATCCAGACAAACTCCAGTTTGACAAACACAGGAAGGTTAGTAGCTTAGGAGGTGCTGATTATATAGTTACAGCCTGATATACTTGAATAATAATTTCAACTCTGAAAAGAGGAGCATGGATTTTTAGTTGTTAGTTTTCATTTCTATTAGACCAAACCTAATGTATAAACATCTTCTTCCATCCCATGAAGAAAATGAAAAGAAAATACATGAACAATCATAGTAATCTATTTGGAAGAGGCACCAAACAGTTTTTACAAGGCACCATCAGAAAGGCACTCATCTCCTTAAGGACCATTTGAATACAAAGCAGACTAATGAACATGTGCAATTTTTACATAAATTCATCCTTTAGCTCTGGCTCGTGTGACTCAGTGGATTGAGCAATGTCCTGCAAACCAAAAGGTCGCAGGTTCAATTCCTAGTCAAGGCACAGGCCTGAGTTGCAAACCAGTTCCCCTGCTCGGGGTATGCAAGAGGCAGCCCATAGATGTTTCTCTACCTCTCCTTCTCTGTCTTTTCCACTTTCTAAAAATAAATAAATAAAATATTTTAAAAGAAGTCATCCTTTAAATTCAACAGAGGATTTATCCTTTACAAGGCAAAAATCCTTTTTTGAAAAACAGGGCAGTAAACATCACTGGGTTACAAGATTATGGATCATTTTTCTTTATTCTTTTTTATATTTTCCTAGTTTTTATACACAAAGACCAATTTTTACCTTTAAAATGAGAAAAAAATAATGTTTTAATCAAACAAATGCTGTGGTACACTCCAAGGTAAAGACTCGGACTGAGGGCTGTGAGTTGGTTCCTTTCCTGTCTTTGTGTGAATTAGAAAAAGGCAACAGGACAGACACAGCACTGCTGGATTCTGCCCACCTCTGCCCTCTGACAAGCACCACAAACTGCTTGATCCCACACTCAGTCCCACTTGTTCGGCCTATGATCCAGATTTCTATTAGGTCAAGTTTTGCTCATGTTCATTCACCCCTGTGTGTGACTGTGTAACCAGATCTCCTTGCGTCCCTGGAGCCTGAGTATCAGCACTGTGTCACCTGGTCAGATCTGGATTGTACGTGCGCAGCCCTCAGCTTTTCCTCTGTTGGCCAAACCTTCCAGGTAGATAGAGGCCGTGCGAGGTGACACCGCCACCTCATCATCCAAGGGATGCCAGGTTGATGTATATGGGCAAGGAGGGAGGAAAGGGAGAAAGTGCCTACTACCCAGCCAGGCAATATGAATAGGGTTAAGCCTGGCCTTTAGGACTGGCTACAAAATTTGCTGAGCCCAGTACAAAATGAAACTATAGGTTTCTTTTCCAAAAGCATGAAAATTTTTGAGATAGTCATGGCAGAACATAAACCAAGCACGGGAGCACTTCTGTGGGCAGAGCCCTGTGTGACTGCACAAAGCACATGCCCA
The DNA here is from genome assembly GCA_004026585.1 of Noctilio leporinus. Taxonomy (NCBI): domain Eukaryota; kingdom Metazoa; phylum Chordata; class Mammalia; order Chiroptera; family Noctilionidae; genus Noctilio; species Noctilio leporinus. The sequence continues at coordinate 20,838 of PVIW01013889.1, read as the reverse complement.
AGAAGCCGGTCCTGGCTATTGGTGCTGAAGTCTCTGACTTCTGTATCCAAATGAGCAGCAACTGGCCCAGAGAGAGGAAAGTAATGAAGTAAATTTCAAAAAAAAAAGAAAAAAAATCAAGAGGCAAAAAGCTCTATAGATAACTCAAAGCATTGTTTAAAATATTTTTTCTACTTTTTTTCTGGGAATTGGGGCTTCTATAGTGACCAACATCACAGTGATCTGACCCAAATTTCCCAGCTCCTGATTCTACAAGTGGTGATCATGTTAAATCTACCCTCAAATTAAGGAGAACGGCTTTCATTAGAACAGAACTGGATGGAATTCAAATAACTTTGGCCAAAAACCATAAAGCCATAATTTTTCCCCTGGGGTGTTCATGTTCAAATAGACATTAGTTGCAAAATGAGTGAAACATACCTTTTTCTGAGCAGCCAAAGACAGCAGGAAGAGTTTTTACTTCCTGGAACCTGTGAGCCAAACAAGGTCCAAGGTCCTTGCTGGACCAGCCCTCCCTAGAGAGTTCCAGAACCTCATCCCAGCCTTCCTGGGAATGCTCCAGATTTCTGCATTCCCACAATGACCCCAGGTCTCGGCAAGGATCCCAACACATACATTTATGTACACATTTTTAAACCAGTTATTTCCTTTTTATGCTCAAAAAATAGTTGAAGCTGAAATTTTAAATACAACTCATAGGATTCAGGATATCACCAGTCTAGAGCCTCCATCTTTAATAAACTGTTCAAGAAAAAAATGTCCAGGCACCAACTCTGGTAGGCAGCCTACCAAGCCCAGAAACTACTTTGCAATGTAAATCACATTTTTTAGGAGAAGAGAGAAAACATCAAAATTCAAACCGTTGGTCCGGGACTTTTTTAGTCCTACTGAGGTGGATGAGTGGTTTGTGGAGCTGTGAAAACATACTCAGGCCCTATATGAACAAACCCTTGGCTTTCAAACATAGAGTCACATGGTTATTAACAGTCTGGTGTATATACTGCAGGGTCCTACCAGCTCACACATCTAACCCACATACACCGCAGCAACTCCCCTGAGAAACTAAGCAAACACAGGACAGGCCTGGGCCTCTGGCTGACATAGGTGCTTCTTTATTCCGAGTAGCTATATTTCATATGGAAAAGGCAGGGAAAGAGAACAAACTAGTTGACAGCTAAACTTGATGTGAAGGGCTTTTACAAAGGTTGGTTCATCTTGTCTTCCCAGGGGAAGTCCCAGTTTCAAGATGAACGGCCTGCAGTAGAGATGAGCTTCACAACCACTTCAGCAGGTCCCCCCACCTCCTTTTTCCACTCCATCACAGTGTGGGTCTGACGCTTCATGGACCAGAAGCAGGTTCAGAAGCTGAGCGGCAGACACAGCTAACAGTAAGGGAAGGGTGGGCCGTGGAGCACAAATGCTCATAATTTGTCCTCCCTGACCGCTGGGAGGAGTCCAGCCCCCAAAACAGAATACAGGACTGGAGGTTGCGGCAATTGGCAATCGGAGCATCCCAAGGAAAGCAGGGTCAGGGCAGCAGGGTGTCCACAGTGGGGAGCAGAGCCCAGCCTGGAGCAGACACTGGGCAGAAATCCACATGCGGTCAGCCAGAGGCAGCTGGGCGACCTTTCAAAGGACAGGCCCCAGCAGCCCCTCAGCCAGTAACTGCTGATGGTGAGCTCCAAGAAGTGGTGCATCCCACAGGTGAAAAGCTCTCTGCCTGGTTCAAATGCCCATTCTACTCTTCACTAGTTGGGTGACCTTGACCAAATGACTTCAACTCTGCCTCAATGTCCAAAACCAAACTAAGAGGTTTCAAAGATCTCAATGACTTAATGCATAAAAAAGTACTCGGAACAATCCCTAGGACATAGAGTGGGTGAAAATTGTTAGATACCATGCACCAAGTATTTTCGGAAGCTGACCCGAGACCCCAGAAAGTTCTCTCAACTACAAAGAGGCAGAGACCATGGTGGGATGCCTTGGAGCCTCCCAACAAAAGCCCCTCCCACAAAGTGTTCAGTGGTCTTCGCTGGGGGGGCGGGGGGGGGGGCGCCAGATGGTGAAGAAGGAAGACACCTGCTCTGTGGCGCAGGCAGACTCTGACCCGTGAGCAGCAGCCTGCAGACTGGGTGATACCCCCCAGTTTGTGACAGGACCCCCAGCTCTTCCCTAGGGCTCAACACTAGGAACACTGTCAGGGCAGCGGTGGGTCCCTTCTCGTCTGGTGCTTCTAAGAAAAACCCATTAAATCGCTGAGGCTGAAATGTACAGACCCCAGGGGAACACTCCCTTCCCTTTAGTGTTGTAATAAAATGTTTAGACACTGCCTGGGGTTTTGCCGCCCTCCAAAGCCGACCCTTGGCCTCCCCAGAGGGAGACAGCCACCCCTCTTCCAGAGAGAACTTCCCTAGTGTGGAGCCTATCAGCATTATCAGCTAGAAAACTGGTTTTCCTCTAAGACTATCATGGAGATTAATGGTTCAATTTGCAGCTGCTTAATGGTGTCCTGGGGGCCTCCCTCCTGCTGCTTGCCCCAGGGTTGGCCTCAGGCTTGCGGTTAATGGGGCAGGTTGAGAAGCCCTTTGTTTCCCCTAGACTGGGTGTGTTAACACTGGGTTACTCGACCAGGTCTCTATGTCTTAATCTCAGCCCTGTTCTGATGGAATGTTCCTCTCCCACAGGCTTCTATCAAGGCCAGGTATTGAATATCTAGAAACTGATAGCTTCCGGGAATGCCCAGCTGTGTCTTCCAAGGATCCAGTCCTCCAGGAGGCAGATATCTGCAGCAAGCTTAAAACAATAAGAACATGCTTACCAGAATGATTGCTATCTTTTGCAGTACTGATAGCTCTGTCTGCACCTTTGCAAGGGACGTGAGAATTCAGGAGATTAGACAAGAAAGGGGTTCTGTTTTGCTTGTTAGTTTCTCGGCAACCTCCCTCTCCCATCTAACCTACCCATCTCTACACTTGTGTTGATTCTCTGTGCTCTACAGTCACTAAGACTCCTTTCATACTCTGTGTCCCTTTCAGTAAAACTCTCTTTCAGTGCCAGTGACATGCCCATATGTTTTTATCTGAGTCTACCAAACAGAACCCAAACAATGGGGTACACAGAGGGTGGCAGTCTACTCCCTGGTGGCTGGCTTCCTTGTACAGTGACATTGCCCAGGGAACACAGGAGGTTTTGCTGAGACCCTGCTTCTGGTCCTCTGTCTCCTTACAACTATCTCTCTGCCACATGGGGTGGGGGTGGGAGGCTGCGGTGGCAAGAGGTGGGGAAGGATTCTTTCTGGGAAGGAAAACAAAACAAAGTTCCCAGCAGGTACTGCCAACCACTTCTACTGGGAAGCTTCAGCTGGCTTTGCAGGGGGATCACAGAGGGGATGGTACAGTTTGGCAAGTCACGGTTTTCACATTCGCTTTGGTGACTGTTGGTTGCCTCTAATCAAGTGAGATGGTGAAGATAATAAGACTCCTCCTTCACATCTTATTCCTAGGATACATGTGTTGGAAGATAATTCCACATGATTCTCTCACATTTTACATGTCTTGGTGGCAAGCCATTGACTACCCCGTGTTCTGGAACACCTTTACAAGCATGTCTGGAGAGTGAATAGCCTTGGAGGACAGAGAGAGTGTCTCTCTCCAGCATTTACCTCCCATTATAAAAGATTCCGTTTCCCTAAATTTAGGTGTCACCTCCTGCTACACAATCACTCCATGTGCAGCTGTCATCTAGCCCTGTTATCACCCTTTGGTGACTGACACTCAAAGCAACAGTGCAAAAACTGTTAATGCTCTATTGCTTTTGTGGTGAGTGACAAACTGTCCTTCTTCTCTGACTCAAGAGTCTTTTATGTCTTCTACCAGCATCCATACAACTGTGGCAAACTATGCAGCTTGCAAGTGGGGTAAAGTCTCAGGCCTTCAACAGTTCTTGACAATATGTTGTAATGACAGCAGCTATCAGGCTAGGTTTTAGCGCACATGCAAATATTTATTAGCAAGCAGGATGAAAAGAGTCACATAATCTATTCTTTTAATGAGGTGAGGTTTCACCATTTTGTCCCTCAGGCACTCCAACAAATACCTGGCTTACCTAAGATAGATGTGGGGATATTTCAGTGGCAATATTCTGCTAATAGTCTATTTGAATCATGTGATCGAATCCATAATCAGGAGGTAGGACATAGGACTGGGCTGGGGCTCTAAGTCAAAAATGCTACTCCAAAAGGTACCTACCTGGACCCACCAGAGTCTTACATTCTGTCCATGCAAGTGTATATTGCTACAGAGTGTATATAAATTAAATCACAATCATCTCTCCAATAAGGAAGTTTTTCTAACATTTCTTATAATAACTAAAGAATCATCTGCAGCAGATCTAGATGGGCCTACTTGAAGATGACTTAGAGCGACAGCCTCAGGGTATGAACTCCTCATTAGGACTTTCAAATACTAACTTACTACCCCTGGAATATGAAGTCCTGATTGAGAGATACTTCCGATGTAGATTATACAAGCATTTGATTAAAGCCAACAAATCGCACACAGTCCACACTGTCTATTCAAGTATTTTAACTGATGTTGGGTGTAAAGTAAATTACAACACTTTAATAAAGCATTTTCAACGATACAGCTTCTGGGATGCACAGCTCTCTTCCCTCTCTTCCTTCTCTGTGTTCCCTTCACCAAAAGAACACTTGGTTGGCTCTTCTTGGCTTGTAGAGCCAGGGATCTCTGGCACAAATGGCTACAGATGCATAGCATGGACAGCCCCATGTGATTCAGTTAAGTTACACTCTTTAAACACAATTTAAAACCCTAATTATTCTTTCTCTTTCTCCTCCCTTCAAGTTGCCTAGCACCTTCACTAGCCCCAGTTCTTGGTACACACTCATTCATATAACAAATATTTATTTAAACACCTGTAGACACTATGGTGGCTTCAGACCCTTTGTGCTACACAATCAGCTTCTGTCTTCCAGGTTCTTGCATCATTTGCTGGATGGATTATAAGTAGAGTCATGGCCCTTTTCTTTTGCAAATTAAGTAACATTTAAGATCTTTATGATCTTGTCATATGGTAACCTCCAAGTATACTACCAAGCACTCCCTAGGCTATCCTAGGGTTGTGGAATGGAAAGAATCACAGACCAAATTAACGAGTTCAGACTGTGCAACTACAAATTCATTTAAAACATATGGCAAGATAGAAGGAGAACTAGATGAGTTGTTTTCCTAGTAATGATTTTCCCTCTTACTTTCAAAATACCCCTTGGAATTTCAAGGTAACAGGTTAAAACTTGAGGAAAAAGTATGTATTTTTGAGTAAAATTTTCCCATTTATTCGACCTATTAAAGCAAAAACTAATACTTCGACATTCCCTGTGTGTTTGTGTTTATCACCTACTGAGCAGTTTTCCAGAATGCAAACAACCCTCAGTTATGATTCACTTTAATCTCTTACATTCATATTTACACTATGAATCTCAAAAGAGACAGAGATTTAGAATGGGACTTAGAAATTCCAAACTCTTAGAACTGTTAAGAACGTATCTGCATTGCAAATTGAAGAAACAGTGGATCAGTTTTCAAGACAATGTTTGAAACCTCGGTGGTTTCCCGCTGAGGATCTCCCAAACCTGCTTGTAGGATGGTGAGAACTAAGCTGCCCTTTTATCACATGGCCCAGCAATCTAGCTTCTCTGTGTGATGACATGAATAGATAGAACCGTTCAAATCTTATCTCTTGGATTTTGCTGAACTGCCCAAGTTGAAGAGTGTGTAACTTGAGCAAGGACAGACATCCTGAGCTTGAAATTTTTAAACGGCAAGGAAAAAATTGAGAATGTTGTTGATGTGAGTAAGGGCTACCTTTTTAAAGCATTCACATGCTTAGGCAACTCAAAGTACCATTAAACACAAAAAGAATTTTTCAGGTTAAGTTTGGGCTGGTTCAAACCAAGCCTCCCTCCTAGTATTCGTCACTAATAAAGTTAGTCCCCCACCTTATGAAGATTATTTTTGCTTTAGATCTCGCTATATGGGTATGTAGTAAGGAAGAGAGGTGAGTTCATCAAACTAGTACTGACAATCATTAATTCTGGTAAAATTATAATGCAATTTTGTTTGCTCAAAGCCACTCTTTCAACCACTTTATGTGTGGGCAAACAACATTATAAAGAAGGAAAGAAACTTGTTTTAAACAAACAACAATCTTGACTTGAACTAAATTTAGTATTAATTGGTAAATGATAATAAACATGAATTTTATATAAGAGAAATAGTTATGAGACTTATCTATTTTGTAAACCAATGGGCCTTATACATTGAGTACAACATTATCATTTCCCTTGATAAATGGTTCCAATTGGTTTGCCATGTTGGAATGCATAATTGCTGTTAGGGCCATTTCACATGAAGAAAAGAACATCAGAATGTTATGATTGAGCTTTGTTTAATCACCTACTGTATTCACTGAATCTGACTGGTAAGGACTTTAGGTGGTTTGTAAGAATCATTTTACTTCCAAGTACAGAGATTTGCCACCACCAAGTACATTTGGAGAAAATGCCACAGGGGCAAGAGGACTTGAGTGTGCTCTGAGGTTACTTTGAAAAGGCTAGCACTCATTTGTTTGAAGGCGTGTGTTCTGGTGTGCTGTGCACGTTGGGCAGTAAATGAGGTCCCTCATCTCCGTGCTGAAAATAGGGCCGCATTCCCTAGAAGTGGAGTCTTCTACAAGGTGCTCCCTTTTCACAGGGGTGGGACTGAGGAGTTACAGGGACCTTCCTACCAGAAACCCTGTCGCTGTGGAGCTAAGACCCAGCTTCCTGGGGTCTGAAGCCTGCTTCAAAAGAGCCTGTGAGGTATTCTCTGAAGATGGGTTTTCTGATCCTTTTTGGCCTGTTTATTCACCGTGCAAGGTACAGCCCCCAGCCTGATGGAGCCCCATAACCCTGACCACATGCTGGGGGCCCACCCAGCTCCATGAAAGAATGTGGTTGCCCAGCACTGGGTGACAGGTGGATCAAATTTTCAAGCAGCCTAGAGAGCATGCTTCTCAATCTTCCATTAGTTACGGCAACAAAAAAAAACACCTAGAGGAACTGGCAAGAATAGCCTGTTAAAGCTTGAGCCAAAGTGTCACATCAGGGGTCAGGAAAGTGGCAAAATTGGTTTCTTTTGTTTTCAATCCATGGGAGCACTTAATTTACAACTGTTCCAAGGACTGGATAAGGGAGCCCCTTCACAGCCTAAACCCTGTCTCCACACAAATCTGCTCTTTATCTCAGCATAAAGGAACCCTAAAGGCAGGACCCAAAGGTCTCCTCCTACCCAGTTCTTGCTGTTGATTTCTCAGGCTCTTGCTACCAAGAGAATTACAAAAGGGCTTCTTTCAAGGACTTCCACCCAGTCTACCACTCACCCAATTCAAGAACTCTATTTCTCCTTCCTCCACCCAATTACAAGTCATGTAAAATAAACCAGATTTTTGGTGCATTGGGAAGGAAACTCCCAACACATGTATCCTTCTTTCTACCCAATTAATGATCCCTCTATAAATCCTCCTTTCCAACTTTCTGATTTGTTCAGTTTCTTCCCCCAGAAATACGCCTTCAGTATCCCCACCAGGAGCACCCCAAACCAACCCGGAGTCACTACTTATGCTATCCAATAGATATCCAGCCTATCAATCCACCCACACGAAGACAGACACCTGTAAATTAAGCCTAGTTTTTGGACTGTTTCCATTCCTGAAGCATCCTTTGAAAAATATTGGTGGAGGAACAAGCTCCGGATTTCCCTCCTGATCTGACAACATGCTAAAAAGCATTAAGGCTAAGCCCTGATGATGGATATATCAGTAACTCAACAGGGTATTCCATAAACACTGGGATTATATTCACTTATTCCTCTGGTTACCACTAAGGTCTACTACCCCTTATCTCCCAATGCTGATTCCTCCACTCTTCAAACACACCTGCCACATATTTCTCATCTTGAGGCCTATAGGCTGCACACTTATTTCAATATCCCTTGACAGCCCTACAACATATGGCTACTCTGGTTGTATGGACACAGAAATGAAGCTTTTATCCACCAGGATTAGAGCCTACATTTACTCCACACCAATGCTACTCAAACTTCAGTGTAAGTCAGAGCCATCTGGGGGACTTGTTTTGAATGTAAAAGGCCTGTGATTCTGAGAAAGGGTCTTTGAGAAACACTCCTATCCTTATCTTAGGCGGTTTTACTCTAATGTGAATCTCTTATGGCCAAGGGTTACTCCTTGTTCTTTTTGCACTTCCCGTAGGCTTTAGTACAGTTTTCATCATACAACAGACCCTCAGTAGGTTGAATGACTCTGAAAAATGTCATTACATTGAGATTTAGTACTTAATATCACATAGACTATGTGGCATTGACTCTACTGTCTTGTGCCTGTTGTAGGACTGACAGATAAGCTGTTTTGAAAAGAAACAGCTGGTGTGCATGGAGGAATTGTGTACACGGTGATGATGAAGTCATCTTCCCCCAGTTGCCGGTGACTCTTCACCTAAGAAAAACTGTGTGTAGCCTGGTCGTTAGCTCCGCTGCTGAAGTTAGTGGAATGTTAACTTTTAGTTGAGAGATAGCAGATCACTTATCTGCTTTCCCACTGTTTAATCTCAGTTCCCCAAAATGCGCTTCTCACATTCCTTTAGAATGACCTGGCTCTTTAAAATGCAACCTCCCGGCCCTTAAACCCAGCTCTCCAGCTGAGAGATTTGTAGGTACCATTCCCCAAAGCCCTAGGAGAGTGAAAGAACATTATGTAAATCCTCACTCCACGGTTTTCCTGGCTGCTCCTGGCCAGAGGATGCACCGTGAATGCAGCTGGGTTACCCCAGAAACACCAGTGTCCATTCCAGGTGCCAGATAACAAAAGGGAACAGACAGCCCCATCTCAGAGGCACCACTGACGCCTGGAGAAATGTTAACACTTACGTCTGCTTATTATTTGATGTGCTTGTACTTCTTCAACTTCTACTAGGATGCTTACTCTTCAGTAACAGGTGGACATTTTAAAGGTATCAAAATGTTTTGTTATGATTTGTTTTTACTTTAAATTTAGACGAACAATAGGACCATGGAAAGTTTCAGAATTTCAGAATTTTCATACACATAGTTATGTATTTTACCAAAAAGTCCTAATACTTCTATGCAATGCATCATATTATATTCAGAATTAAAGCTAATACCGGTTGCAATGACTGTGCCAGACACTGTTGTGAGTGCTCTACATACAGAGTGGGCCAAAAGTGTGTTTACAGTTGTGAGTAAACACAGAGTTTATGCTTCTATTATTATTTATTAATTATTGTATTATTTTCCATGTGAACAACTACAAACCGATTTTTGCCCCACCCTGTACTGGCTTATGAAAACAAAACAGTATCCCTATAGGTAGGTGTTATAATTATCTCCATTTAATAAATAAAGAAAATTAAGCTTAAAAAAGTAGTAACAGGATCTATTTATACAGGGCAAGACTTCTGTGTGCATTTTGCAGTCACCTCCTAGTAGGTTCTAATGCAGGAAGGCAATCCAGACCAAAAGTCATTCTCTTGAGGACTTCCTCTTATTCAAAATTGCTAGTATGGAAATCATAGTCTTTGGGAAGGCATGTGCATTTTAAGTAAATGAAATTTTTCAAAGAGGGTGCCACTGGTGTTCTGAGTAGGACATTTCTTCATTGTTCAGGATTACCAGAATAATCAAAGATGTTCAGTTTCCTTAGCCCAGGACATTAATCATCAGTAACACCACATCATCATCGTACAGCCAAAAATATTGCCAAATACCTCCTGGAGATGCAGGACATCCCTGCTTAGAATACCTGGGAGAGACTAGGAAAAAAATTTAGCTTTACTCTTGTGTAAACCACATAATTTGGTTAAAACTCATGACCTCCCAAGAACATTACAAGAATGGAGCATAGAGCAGCAATGCTTTGATAGAAGGAGCCAGAGAAAGACCAGAAATTTGTTTGATTCACTTGTCGCATGAATAATAGAAATGTTTGACATCTGTATATAAGGTACAGAGGAAAGAACGTGAGTGTGAAGGTCCGGAAGATCTGGCTTGGAATTTGACAATTTATCAGCACAAATTAACATATCCTCTCCAACATCTCAAACCCCTCATTTGCAAAGTGAGGTGGTAATACCAACATCAGAGAATAAAATTCAATGAAATAGCTGATCTACATGTAATTAGAGCACCATACTGAGCACAGAGAGGGTCTACATAAATTTGAATTCCCTTCCCCCTTTTCTCCCCTTGCCCCTGTGCTAGTAGTCAAAGATGTAGTTTCTAGTCTTTGCCCTGCCACGTGACCTTGACCATCTCTCTTCACATCTCAGAACCTCAGGTTCCATGTCTGTAAGATGAAATGAAATGAAAAGGTCTCTAAAAAAACTTAAGAGTCTAACACTCTGATTTGAATTGTTGCAGGGAGGCCAAAGGTAAGAGACAGCCGTGGGCCAGGGCAGGAAGGCAAAGTGTGAAGGAATGAGAAAAGCCATCAGAGCAGACACATCCCAGGCTACCTGATGTCTAAGGACACAACTGGTTTCAGGCCCCCTGAAAACAGGCCTAACTATGAGCATTTACTACTCCAAAGTGAACACAGATGCCTAATGAAAATGTCCACTTAACTTGCCCTTGAATCCACCACTCCTTGTACACAGTCTTCATATCCTCCCTTCCCCTCACCAGGTATCCACTACCCTCAGTGCTAGTCAAGTCCCAATATTACCCTTTACTCCTGTGCCCACCCCAAAGGCACTACAGAAGGACTGAGCCCAGTAAATCATGTCACTCCAAGGTGGGAATAACTGAGAACACCCCAAATCTGACCCACTCTCTGGGAAGCTGTTCCTGAGCGGCCCCCTAAACCACACAGGGGTCCTGTCACAAGCTTGTGGCTTTTGGAGTTAATCAGAAGGGTTGAGGCCAGTGGGGACTCCTGGAAGCCTCCCTGCCCTCGCCTGGCCCTTCAGTCACAATGAGATCATTAATCTGGTCTTGGCTGGTGTGGCCAATAGATTGAGTGTTGGCCAGTTCAATTCCTAGTCAGGGTACATGTCTGGGTTGTGGGCCAGGTCCCCAGTTTAGGGCATGCAAGAGGCAACCAAACATTGATGTTTCTTTCCCTCTCTCTAAAAATAAATAAATAAAATCTTTAAAAAAAAATTATCATTAACCTGATAAAAAGAGAGCTAATGGCCCTGGCTGGAGAGGCTCAGTGGATTGAATGCTGGCCTGTGAATCAAAGGGCTGCTGGTTCAAATCCCAGTCAGGGCACATGCCTGGAGTATGGGCCAGGTCTGCCCCTTCCCCTAAAATTAATTAATTAATTAATTAAATCTTAAAAAAAAAGAGAGAGAGCTAATGAATCACCTCCCTCAGCCACACCTCCCACAGCCATCATGCCCCTCAAAGGAAATCAAAATGTTGCCACTCAGAAGCTGCCTTTGGGGATATTGGCTTTAAGCTCCTTGTTTATTTTTTTTTTTAAGATTATATTTATTATTTTTAGGGGGGGGCGGGCGGAGGGAGGCAGAGAAGGAGAGAAACATCAGTGTACAGTTCACCTGCCTCCAGCTACGGATCTGGCTGGAATCCTGGCTTGCAACCTGGTTATGTGCCCTGGCTCGGAATGGAACCAGTGACCTTTGGGTTCACAGGCTGGTGCTCCTTATTTAGAAAGAAAACTTAGAAAGGACCGTTGACTTTCCCTGCTTCCTGCCCAGGAAAGTCAGATAGAAAACCTGCTTCAGAGAAAAAGCAAAATCTTAGGATGTTGGCTCTAGCTTAATTTGAATGAAGTATGGTGAACAACAGGGCTTCAGACGTGGGTCTGTTAGCTACTACCCAGTGTGGCCCATTGTTCTGGGCAGCTTCCCAAGGATTTGCTGGTCGTGTGTGTGCGTGTGTGTGCATGTGTTTGTGTGTGTGCTGCTTCCTCAGCTACCTGCAAACTGCCTATCCCCACTCCTGAAACCTCAACCCCATGCCCTCTTCTTTGTTATCCAGAACTGTCACATATACCCAATGTTGCCTCACCTGCTACTGTGAATTCCCCACGCACATGTATAAAAGTTTTTATTTTCTCCTGTTAATTTATTAGCCCCGCTAGAAGCGCTTTGAAGGTGGGAGGGGAAGTGTTATTTTCTTTAGCCCCTCACTCCCCAAGCAGAGGTTTTGTGGCCCTGCTCACGGTGGGACAGCTCTTTTCACTGGATAGGTCCTACTGTGTTCGTGCAGGAAAAGCTGGAGAAGTCACGGTGAGGAGGGGAAGGAGTGAAGTAGCCCCCTGTCACTCCAAATTCCCAGCGGTGAATGAAGGCCACAGCCGTGGGACAGAGACGCTTCCATCCTGAACACAGGCTTTACTGCTGCTAACAGCCCTGATCTTTGCCAGTAGGTGGGCACTGAGAGGGTGAGTCCCGGCCCTGCCCAACCCGAACCCAGAGGTAGTTTCCTGTCAGGAGTTATTTAATTACACAAACAGGTAGTTTGAACCCCCAGGCTACCTGGGCTGGCAGGAGGCCTAAGGTTCAACGAGTGCACAAGCCCCAGGCAGCAAGGATGACCTGTCCAGCACCGTAGTTAGGGCAAAGTGAGGACCTGAATCAGGCCCAGGGCCCTGGCCTGGAGCCAGGATAACCTCCTGTGCAGAAGCCAGGAAAAGCAGCAGCAACGCTTGGGCTCAAGACGCTGCACAGGGCCTGAGAAAAGCAGGCAGCTGGCCTAGAGACAAATGTTACCTGCGAAGTGCTTTCTCAGTCTTCTTTTGGTTACCGGTTTTCAAGGGTATTTTATTCCTTGGGAAAAGTATGAATATTTGAGGCTGGCAGGTCACTTGTTTTCAGTGGTCTGGCAACAAGAATTGCTGGGTCTGAGCGTGGAGTAGATAAATGAGGAGGTGGAGGAAGAGGGGGAAAGGAGGGGTGAGGGAAGCTGGAGGAGGAGTAGGAGGAGGGGAAGGAGAGGAAGGGCTGGCATGCAGTTTGCTATGTACTTTCCATGTATCATCCATGTTAGAGCCACTAACGCATTTAATCCTCACAACCTCATGAAGCACCGAAAAGAAATGAAACCTATCTCCATGTTACAAATCAGGACACTGAGGCAAAGAGGAGTAAAAGTAGCTGGGCCAAGCCACACAGCTAGGTAGGTTTCGTTACAAATGAAAACTTGGGGGACTGCTCAGCGCATCAAAGAGCTTCAATATTCCTATACCATCGGGAAAAGGAACTTCCTAGACATGTGTTTAATCCAAACGAGTTGAACATTTATGCCCATTTTGCAACCTGCTGAGAGACCCTTAGTTTTCTGACTCCCCAAAAAGCAGCCACCAGGTAAAAGCCAGAATTTCTCAGTTGCAGCTGCTCTTAAGTTGCTTTCAAAACACGACTGCTCCCCGCACTGCACACGTGCCCCGCAGGAAAGAGCTGTGCTCCTCAGCCATTAGTTTAGAGGACACAGGTCTCTTTGTGAGGCCCTGAATTCCTCCTTGGTGTTTTCTACTTGTATCTTGATTGTTTATAGAGGATACTAAATGTAAGATAAAAATTACTAGTACAGAAAGCCTGCAGAAGGAAATGTGTTTTGTTTTGTTTTTTAATTTTTATTAGTTCAAAAACAAAACAAAATAAAACAAAACATCTGTCATCTACAAAGTAGGTAATAGGTGTTTAGTCTCTTCTAAAAGGTCAGTAAATTTCCTCTTAAAAACTATGGACTACGAAGAGGGATTCACTCTTCAACACTGGACCTCAAATTGCAGTAGTAAGTGAAATTAAGTAATAAGTATTTCAACAATTATACTAATGAATGGTGCTGAGGGGAAGCCTCTCCATTTGCCTCCACCCCCTTCTCCCTCACTACATATTAGCATCACCCTTTGCTCTTCATCAGAGGAAAACAACCACAATAAAAGCCTTGTTTCTGATAAGAGTATCTCTCAATGACAAAGAAGCAGCAATGTGCTTTTTATTGAGTCGACCTCCTTAATGAGCAACACACAAAAGATCATTAATTACAAGCTATCCAGACCCAGGCCCACAGACACATTTGCATTTCCAAAAGCTCCACTCAGCTCTTTTGAAAAGGTTTGTCCTGGTTTTTGTCCCGCAGAGTAGGAAATTGCTGCACCCAAAGGCACCGCCAGAATCAACTAACGCAGTCTCCTGGGGGCCCCAGCGGCTGGGAAAGGATGCTCATAGAGAAGGTAGCACCGTTCTGAAAAAGCCAATGTCAGCAGGACAAGTGGTGAAATTTCTGCCTCTTACGTGTTTGTGTCACTGCGGGAACACCACCTAAACTGAGAATGTTGGTGAGTTTGGGGACTGTGGATGAATGAAAAGAAAAAGAAAGTGGCCTGTTTAGAATAGCTCTGTTCTCCCTGGGAAATATGGATTAACTTGTCCCACTGAAACAACTTGTTGAAGCCACTTCTTCAGATGTGCTTTGTGGGCTCAACACACTGGGACAATCGTCATGTTTATATTTCACATGGCACATAGTTTTGTAAGATTACTGGTTTCAAAAGAACAATGTGGGCAGTCCTGTTCTTTGCCTTGCAAGAGATATACTGCATATTCCAAAAGGCTATAGGACACAATGTCCAGGATGCCTAATCACACTTGATTTGGAAATAGATGGGGATGGAGCCGTGGGGGAGGGATCCTAGCTGGCGAGCACCTTCCTGGCATTGGTGGGGGTAGGGGGAGTAAATGAATACATCATATGTTATCAGGGGAATGAAAACGAAAATGACAATGAGATAGCACTACACACTATTAGAATGGCTAAAATCCAGAACCCTGACAGCACCAAATGCCAGTGAGCAATGTGGAGCAATAGGAACTCGCATTCACGGCTCAGGGAAATGCAAAATGGTACAGCCACATTAGAAGACAAGTTGGCAATTGCTTATAAAGTTAAACATACTCTTGCCATATGATCCAGCAACCACGTTCCTTGGTATTTACCTAAAGAGGTTGAAAGGTTATGTCTATGCAAAAACCTGTACAGGGTATTTACAACAGCTTTACTCATAAGTGCCATAGCTTGGAAGCAACCAAGGTGTCCTTTATTGGTGAATGGATAAACTGTGCTACATTCAAACAATAGAATATTATTCAGCACACAAAAGAAATGAGACATCAAGCCATGAAAAGACATGAAGTAATCTTAAATGCATACTGCTAAGGGAAAATAAACCAATCTGAAAAGGCGGCATGCTGCATGATTCCAACTACATGACATTCTGGAAAAGGCAAATCTATGAAGATGGTAAAAGATCAGTAGTTTTCAGGGGTTGTGTGGGGGGTGAACAGATGGAGCACAGAGGATTTTTATGGCAGTGAAACTATTCTGTAAGATAATATAATGATGAATACATGTCATTATACATTTTTCCAAACCCATGGAAAAAACACCAAGAATGAATCCTAATGTAAGTTATGGACTTTGGTGATAATGACACATCAATGTAAGTTCATCAACTGTAACAAATATACCAGTCTTGTAGAATGGTAATAATGGTGATGGCTATGCATGTGTAAGGGCAGGAGGGGTATAGGAAATCTCTGTACATTCTTCTCAATTTTGTTGTGAACCTAAAACAGGCCTTAAAAAATAAAGTCTTAACAACAACAACAACAAAAATTGAAGCCTTTCTGCCTTATGGTTTAGCAAGAACACTGTCATAGACCTTGGCAGAATCAGCAATTGAACAATAACCATGTGAAAATATATATAATATATAACATATACACCCCAAAACAACACAAGGCTTACAGACATGCACACAGCTGTACTTAAGCAGCCTGGATAACTGAAATGTGCAAGGAAATCTCACCCTCCAATACAACACAACACAAAACACGTGGAGATACTAAACAGAGGAATTAAGAGCACAGGCTGGATGGGGATGAGTTGCTTCAGGCAAATTACTTTAAAGCTTGCTAAATCTTAGGTTCCTCATCTACAAAATGAAAATAATACTGTTATCTCCTGAGGTTGTTGGTAGGATTAACTGAGCTGTGTGCTAACAAATATTCATTACATCTAAACTATTAATCATAATGATCTTGATGAAATAAAAGAATCCAAGTGATAAAAAAAGGAAGCTCCTAAAGGAATTGATTCAGGTTGGACAGCATAAGGACATCACCCTCAGTTTGCCCCTCCTGCCCAAGGCAGGGAGTCTTATATACATAGTCTGTTTCCTCAGACCAACTTGGCACCAATCACTCTATTACTAACAGGATGTTACTTCTACCGAGCCTTCAAACTCCCTGAAACTAACGCAAAATCTTGTGCATTGGTACATTCTTCTACGAAAAGAGTGCATAGTTTTCATAAGATTCTCAAAAGAGTCTGGCACCTCCCCAAAATTAGGAATCACTCCCCTGGGGGATAGCGAACTCTTATTCTGAGTCTTGTTTTCAAATCTAAACGTACACAAAACTCCCTTTCTTCTTCCTCTTTAAATTCAGCCAATACATGCTGCACATTTCAAAAAGAATTTCACTACGAGTCAAAGGAGAAATTAGCACGCGAGCACACACACACACACACACACACACACACACACACACAAAGGAACATCAAAGTCTAGTGCGCATTACTGGTTCTAAGACCAGTCTGGTCACCCATTAAGCTGGGCCTGTTTGCAGGTGTGTGGGCCCAGATTCCCTCCTTCACAGCTCCTCTCTTTTGTCCCTTGGAATATTCACTGCTTTCTTTTATTGAAACATGGATTTCTTTTAAGGAATATAGCATCTGCTTAGGTTTGTTCATATAGCTACATACTATCGTTTCTCTCTTAACAAAACTTCTAAAGGATAGTTTACTAATAACCCAAAGCAGGTGGGAATTATTCAATCTCTTGATGACTAGATGACTAGGAAGAGTTGCAAAGGACATTAGAAAGAATTTGGAGAGAACCAGAAAAGGAAAAGAAAAATCATGTTAGATCCCTATTCTATCAACAACAAAAAATTTTTTTCTGTGAACAAACACACCATTATCAGTCATTGAGTCCTTAACATTAACAATGAGGTTTAGAAAATTTCCTGCATAAGTTATTTTTTCTGGAGGAAAGATCAAAGGTAGGCAAGGCGTACAACAATATCAGATTTATTAGATTCCTGAATATGGTCCCTTTCCCTTCCTGTATCAGTAAGTCTGAAAGGTAGGGTGGGGATGGAAGCATGAAGAACAAGGATGTTTCTGAAATTCACTCACATCCACTTCATAAACAGTGAGCTCTTATTGAATGAAGGCCAGTCTTCAGACTAGGCTCTAGAAAATATGAAAGGTATGAGGTTGAGGTCATATCTTCAAGAAACTCTTAATCTAGGGAAAGATACAAATGATGAGGAGCCAGAAGAACAAGATTGGAGAAAATGCATCTCATATTAAAGAAAAGACTCCCTTAGTTTAAAATTATTTCTGAGATCTGCCCTTTCCTATCCGCAACTCCCCTGTTTTCATCCTAGATCAACAGGCTAAAGTTGACAGGAAAAACTTTTCTGGGATTGAAGCATTTCATGCTAACGTCCAGAGGAGAGCCCCACTGAGCATTCTGGTTATAGGGACAGTGACTTCCTTCCACTCGCAAAAATGAGGAAGAGGAAAAGGGGAATTTTTTCTCCTATGGACTGAGCCAACGCAACTGTCATCTTTCCCTTTGTTTCTAGAATGCTTTGTTCTGCAAAACTCAGAAACTGTAACACAGAAACTACTCTGCCAGAGTGTAAAAAAATCTCAGGCTGTGAACTTCACAAAGGCAGGAAAACTATGGGCATACAGTCTGGTTCCTTAGACCAACTGGCACCAATCAGTTCATTAACAACAGGATGTTACTTTTTGTTGCTATTATTGTTAATTTATGTTTTTTCTTTTTCTTTTGTTTTATTGTTGTTGTATTATATTCATCCCATTCCCCCCGCCTTCCCCATCCCCCCACCCACAGTCAAACCATGTCTGTGTCCATGGGTCATCCATGCTAGTTCCCTGACTAAACTGTTCCCCCTTCTTTGCCTCCTTCCCCCCCGCCCCACCTCCACCTCACCTCTGCCCACTGAAAGTCTGTTCCTTGTATTCATGTCTCTGGTTCTGTTTTGCTTGTTTGTTTGTTTTATTCATCAGCCTCCTGTAATGGGTGAGATCATACAGTATTTCTCTTTCACTGACTGGCTTATTTCACTAAGCATAATATTGTCCAGTTCCATCCATTTGTTGCAAAGGTAAGAACCTCTTTCTTCCTGTTATGTAGTATTCCATCGTGTAAATGTACCAAAGTTTTTTTATCCATTCATCCACTGATAGTATGTAGTATTCCATCGTGTAAATGTACCAAAGTTTTTTTATCCATTCATCCACTGATGGGCACTTAGGCTATTGTAAATAGTGCTGCTATGAACATAGGGGTGCACAAGTTCTTTTGAATTGGTGTTTCAGGGTTGTTCAGGTATAATCCTAGCAGTGGAATCCCTGGGTCTAACGGCAGTTCCATTTTTAGTTTTTTGAGGAAGTTCCATACTGTTTTCCATAGTGGCTGCACCAGTCAGCATTCCCACCAACAGTGTACCAGGATTCCCTTTTCTCCATATCCTGGCCAGCACTTATTTATTGATTTGTTAATGATGGCCATTCTGACAGGTATGAGGTGATCATCTCATTGTAGTTTTAAGTTGCATTTCTCTGATGGCTAGTAATGTTGAGCATTCTTTCATTTGCCTTTGGGCCCTTCGTATGTCTTCCTTGGAGAAGTGTCTGTTCAGGTACTTTGCCCATTTTTTAATTGGATTGTTTGTATTCCTGGTGTTGAGTTGTATGAGTTCTTTATATATTTTGGAGATCAAACCTTTGTCTGAGGTAATGGCAAATATGCTCTCCCACATAGTTAGTTCTCTTTTCATTTTGGTGATGATTTCTTTGGCCGTGCAGAGCTTTTTAATTTGTTGTAGTCCCATTTGTTTATTTTTTCTTTTATTTTCCTTGCCTTGGGAGACATATAAGCATAAATATTGCTACACAGGATATATACAATTTTTCCTCTAGGATTTTTATGGTATCACAACTTATATTTAAGTGTTTTACCCTTTTTGTGTATGGTGTAAGTTGGTGGTTTAGTTTCATGTTTTAGCATGTACCAGTCCAGTTCTCAAATCACCATTTACTAAAGAGGCTATTTTTTACTCCATTGTACACTCATGCCCCCTTTGTCAAATATTAATTGACCATGGAGACATGGATTTATTTCTGGGATCTCCATTATGTTCCATTGTTCTATGTGTCTGTTCTTATGCCAGTACCAGACTGTTTTGATTACAGTGGCCTTATAGTATAGTTTGGTATCCAGTATTGTGATCCTTCCTACTTTGGTCTTCTTTTTCAAAATTGCTGAGGTTATTCAGGGTTTTTCTTCTGGTTCCATATAAATTTTGAAGTATTTTTTCTAGACCTGTGAAATATGCCATTAGTATTTTATAGGAATTGCATTGAATCTATAGATTGCCTTGAGTAGTATAGACATTTTAATGATGTTAATTTTTCCAGTCCATGAACACAATATATGCTTTCACTTATTTGTAGCTTCTTTAATTTCTTTCTTCAGTGTTCTGTAGTTTTCCAAGTATAGGTCTTTTACTGCCTTGGTTAAATTTATTCCTATGTACTTTATTTATTTATTTATTTAATATTTTATTTATTATCTTTAGAGAGAGGGAAAGGGAGAGAGGCAGAGAGGGAGAGAGACATCAATATATGGTTGTCTTTCACCTACCTCCAGCTATGGACCTGGCTGGAGAACCTGGCTTGCAACCTCATTATGTGCCCTGGCTGGGGAATCAAACCACCGACCTTTGAGTTTGCAGGCTAGCCCTTAACCACTGTGCCACCAGCCAGGGCTATGTACTTTATTTTTATTGTTGCTATAATAAATAGGATTACTATTTACTAGTTTTCCTAGCTTCTCTTCCTGATATTTCATTGTTGGTGTACAAAAATGCCATAAATTCATCAATTTCTGAATATTGACTTTGCATTTGCTATGTTGCCAAATTTACATATTAGGTCAAGTTTTGGGTGGGGTCTATTGGGTTTTCTATGTACATTATCATGTCATCTACAAATAATGACAGTTTTACTTCCTTCTTTCCAATTTGGATGCCTTTTGTTTCTTTTTCTTGTCTGATCACTTTGGCTAGAAAATCCTTGTCTTGCTCGGATCTTAAAAGGAAAACTTAGTTTTAGTTCATTGAGTACAATGTTGGCTGTAGGTTTCTCATAAATGGCCTTTATTATGTTAAGGTATACACCCTCTATTCCCACTTTTTATCATAAATGGGTGCTGGATTTTATGAAATGCTTTATCAGCATCTATTGATATGATAATGTGATTTTTTGTCCTTTATTTTGTTTATGTAGCATATTACATTTTTTGATTTGCAAATATTGTGCCATCCTTGCATCCCTAGGATAAACCCCACTTGATAATGGCGAATGTTCTTTTTTTTCTATATTGCTGAATTTGGATTATCAATATATTGCTGAGGATTTTGGCATGTATGTTCATCAATGATATTAGCCTGTAGTTTTCTTTCTTTGTTGTGTCTTTACCTGGTTTTGGAATTATGATGATAATGGCTTTATTTATTTATTTATTTTAAATTTTATTGTTGTTGTATTATATCCATCCCCTTTCTGCTCCCCTCTGTCAATACTGGCTTTATTTATAAATTAAAAAAAAAAAAAAAAA
>PVIW01013888.1:0-25517 GCA_004026585.1 Noctilio leporinus | reverse complement strand
CCACAGTGGCTGCACCAGCCTGCATTCCCACCAACAGTGTATGAGGGTTCCCTTTGCCCCGCATCCTCGCCAACACTTGTTTGTTGATTTGCTGATGATTGCCATTCTGACAGGTGTGAGGTGGTATCTTAATGCAGTTTTAATTTGCATCTCTCTGATGACTAGCGATGTTGAGCATTCTTTCATATGCCTCTGGGCCTCAAAGGTGATTTTAATTTTAGGAAAAGCCATAAATCACAGGGCACCAAATCTGGGACGTAGGGGAGCTGAGTCACCTGGGTGATTTGATGATGCGCCAAAAAAGTTCTGCATGAGAAAGGATGCATGAGCAGGCATATTGTGATGAAGCTGCCAATCACCAGTTGCCCATAGCTACAGTCTTCTGAATCATCTGAGTAGTTTCCACAGAGGAATGTTCAAACTTAATGTAAAATCTGATGCAGATTCCTGGCTCTACTTGTTCAGTCATTCTGAATGTGACAGCCACACAGTACACATGCTCATTCAGTGTTGTCTACTGCTCCCACTGACTAATACAGTGAAGTTGTCATTGTTCACACGTGCACATTCCAGTCCACTCTCCTTGGCTGCCAGGGTACATCAATGTCACACAAGTTGTTCTCATTATATTAATAATGGCTGGACTTTTTCTGGACAGACCTTATATATATAAACTTTATATAGCTCCAAATCTTAAACCATATACACTAGACATATACTTTTCCTGCATTCATTGTCCCCACTAGTTTAGCAAGATAGGAGGTTACATAAAAGTTTGGAGTCAAACCTAGAGACAATAAGCATTTGTTTGGCTTGTCTTGTTTCAGTGTTCCATTACAAGCAACACTTACTAAATATTTTTTAAATAATAATACCACTTTCCTAAAGACATCTCTATTTTCTAGCTGTTATAATTTTTTAGCCATTTCAAGTTGGAGAAAGGAACATTTACACTCAAAGTGAGTTACAGTTTCAAGTTTAGTTGTTTCATTTACTCCCTGCTTATTTTTAATATTTTTGAAATTTTCCCATCAAAAGGCATACGGCTTTGGAATGACTTCTCCATATTATGTACTTAACCTCTGACATCATTCTAAGGAGATACTTGTAGGGGTGGTTTGGAAAAAAAGCAGAAAATTAAAATGTTCCTTTCTCTAAAGATCCGGTTAAAAACATCACAGAAATTTACATAAAATATCTGAGATCTGACAGCAGGACTTCTCCCTAAATAGTTACTTTACAGATCATTTTGAAAACACCAACTGTGTTCAGAAAGGTGCCTCCATCCTTGCAAAATGAAATTTTGAAACAAGCCAATGTGTTTCAAAAGTGATTTGATGTGTAGAGCCAGAGAAAGTATTTTCTCTGTGGTACAGGTGAACATAAACAACGAGGCTATTTCATTCTGCAGGATGAAGCATTGCTTTAAAAAATGAATCAATTGTTATTTTTTTATTTTTTAGTTATGCTGACGTTTTAAAAAGGGAAATTAAAACTTATTGGGAGGGATATACACAACCCACACCAACTCCTTGCCTCTCGGACAAGTTCCCGGCTATTTCCTCATACTAGTTCTCATTCTAAATTTCCTAGAAAGGTCCAAGGAACAAGTTGGATTCCTGGAACAAGTTGGGAAGTGTTGGCTGTTTGTGCAGGGTGTGCATGTAGGGGAGAGGTCGGTAGGGGGCAGGTGCCCAAAGAAAAGAGGAGATGGAAGTAGAAAACACGCCAAAACCAAGCCCTGGAGTGGGAACGGGAGGGTTGGAGGGTCTTGCAGAACCTCCTAGGTAAACAGCGAAGGGCAAATTCCAACCCCAGTAAGGTGGTGCCATTTGTGGGCCCTCAGATTGGAGAGGACCAAGATGACTGACTGGGCGGTGCAAACTGGGCCCCGGAGCACAAATCCAAGGAAGTGGTTGTATATGCGTGTACAACAGGCTGGTGAGGGGGCGCGCGCTGCACTGGCCACGGGAGTTGGGGGGACAGGCTCATTGCTGACGCGAGGCCCTCACGTGACCGGGAGCTGCAGAGCGACGCAGCGTTCGGTGCAGTTGTCACTCCCTCTGGGTACCAGCTCTCCAGATTCCCGATTCCCTGCGCACTGCGGGCTGACGTCGGGCCGGGCAAAGCGGAGCAGGTAAGGGCCCGCGGCCCTCGCGGAGGCCGAGGCCGCAGCTGCCCGCCAACCCCGGAGGCCGGGAATCAGCGCAGCGGTCCCTGTTGGCTTTTTCCACCCCGGCATTCTTGGGAAAGTAAATAGTGACCCCTTCGGGTGCGGGTGCTGGGGCGGCAGGGTTCCAGGGAGGGCAGCAGAGCAACTCAGCGATGGGAAATCATCCCCGAGCTCCTGTCGGAAAATGGTGAACCCGGTGGAGGGGGAGAAGGCGGGAGACTGGCTGTGGAGGGGAGGGGAGGGGAAGGAAGGGGAGGGGAGGGGCGGGGCGGGGCGGGGTGGGGGTGGGTGGGCGCTGAGCTGCAGCGCCCCATTTCCCCACCCCAGCCCTCTTCAGGTCTGTGAGTTCAAGAGTCGCAGCTGCGCACTCGCGACGAGAATCGGAATAGCAGACCGCAAGAATAGGCCCAGGTGGGTGCGGGAGACAGTGGTAGGGGACGTTCTGATTCCACCCCGCCCCACCCCCATCCCCAGCCCAAGTCCTCCATCCCCTATTCCCGGTCCCCAGTCCTCCA
This sequence comes from Noctilio leporinus, assembly GCA_004026585.1. Classification (NCBI taxonomy): domain Eukaryota; kingdom Metazoa; phylum Chordata; class Mammalia; order Chiroptera; family Noctilionidae; genus Noctilio; species Noctilio leporinus. The sequence goes on along the minus strand of PVIW01013888.1, from coordinate 22,829 downwards.
TTTTGCTGTCTGAGCTCTGGGAAAGTACCCAAGAAAAGAAAAAATTGGTGGGCTTTGTGGGAGGGAGGGGCTTGAATTGGAGGCCCCCTAGAAGGCGCACGGAGCTCCTAAGGCGGAAAAAACCCGAAATTTAAAAATCCTTTCATATCAGGGGCCTGAATCCTACTGGTCAGTGCACCCAGCATTCAGTCTGTCCTTGCCTTTGTCTTACTTGTGTCCAAAGAAAAACAACCAGGAAAAAAATATCGTCATGGAAAATATGCACCACGAAAATGAAGAAATGGAGCAGCCCATGCAGAATGGAGAGGAAGACCGCCCGTTGGAAAGGGATGAAGGCCACCAGCCAGCAGGAAATAATAGACGGGGACAAGCTCGCCGACTGGCCCCTAACTTCCGATGGGCCATACCCAATAGGCAGGTCAATGATGGGATGGGTGGAGATGGAGATGATATGGAAATGTTCATGGAGGAGATGAGAGAAATCAGGAGAAAACTTAGGGAGCTGCAGTTGAGGAATTGTCTGCGTATCCTTATGGGGGAGCTCTCTAATCACCATGACCATCATGATGAATTTTGCCTTATGCCTTGATATCTGTCATTTTCCAAGAGATTAATACTGTGATTCCTACTGTTTTATTTTTCCTTGCATTTCCTGATATGCCTTTACTGGTCCATTTTCTGTGAACTGTCCGTAATTTCCATGTGTCAGGTGGGTTCTGTGTTACCAGCTTCTAATTGGAGATTGCCTTGGCACACAGTCTTAAGTTTCTGTCAAAAGTAGTTTCACCCATTTGCATGGAAAAATGTAAAGTTAATAAAGCAGTGAAAAATAACCTATACATTGTCTCATTAAATATATATTTATATATATTTATACAGGGTGGAGCAAAAGTAGATTTGCAGTTGTGAGGACATGGAACGGAGTTTATGCTTCTATTATTAATTAATGTATTATTTTTCTGTATGAATTGTAAACCTACTTTTACCCCACCCTGTATATATAACCTTCCAAATCTAAAATCAAATACCCTAGTGTGTTAATTGGGGCATATTTCTCTGTGGTTAGATAATTTATGACTTTGTTTTTTATTATTGAGTTTTAGAAGTAATGAAAACAATTATTAAATGAACCTGTGAATGTATTGGCCAAAAATTCCGTTTGGCCAAAAAGTCCGTTTAGTTTTTTCTATAAGATGAAAGGCACATTTTTCATTTTTACCAATAACTACTAATTTGGATATTTTGAGTATGTTGGCTATCTTACACATAGTATAATGTTGATTGTTCTCAGTGTCTTGATTTGATTGCTATCAGCTTTAACTGGTCTACTCAACTGGAATATCATGGTCAGTGCGAAATCTCCAGCACAAAACTTTGCAGACCACTTTTGACATGTTTGATCAGTCACAGCACCTTCTCCATACACTGCACAGATCTTTTGTGCTTCAGTTGTGTTTTTACACTTCTTGAAATAATAAAGAATAATGTATTGAAAATGTTGCATATTTTATTCCACCTTCAGTATTAAAATTACTACACAAAAATGCACCAATTTTGATAAGGTTTTTAAAAATGCATGCTAATATTACAGCGATTACAATACAATCTAAATTATTTTGAGTGAAGTTAAAGATAACTAAGTGCTACTAGAGCCATCTTACAGAAAAAAATAAATGAACTTTTTGGTCAACCCAATAGTACAGGTGGTACATAATAATTACTGGTTCAACAAACTTAAAGAATAAATTTTAAATATCTTCCAGTCTTAGCTGGAAAAATAAATTCATTACAGATACATTCTTTTAAAGAGTTAGTATTCTGTAAAATGGGGAATAATGCTTGCTTTACATGCTGATAAGCGGAATAGATGAGGTGTAGAACTGTGATGAGCTATCACCTCCTGTGCAGCTCCCCAGCATTTAGCAAGATCTTAACCTTGGTTCTTAACAAAATAACCTTTTTCTGGTTTTATTTTTATGCCTCTCCTCTTAGAAGAACTCGGACAGGAAGGTAATGGGTCCTTGCTCAGGAGATAATACCTAGATGTCTCAACCCAGTGTGTCCTGATTGCACTACTTAGAAACACTAAAACAAATGGGCTAAATTGCCTGGGTTTCTACCATTTTCCAGAGTTTTCTCAAAAGAGCATCTGGGCAGACCTGCCCAACCCATTTAACAGACTTACCCAGGAGACATGTAAATTACATTAGGAAAACACATTTTAAAGCTGAAACACACCTTTCCCATTTTTATCCCTACCACTCCTGAAACATGAAACTGCTTTGTAAATTCTTAAAAACAGTACTAAACTGTTTCTGTTAGAGTATGTACCATCCTCAAAACAATGATTTTGTTTTAATCATCCTGGAAATGAGTATCTGGTGTAGTGCCTGGCGTAGTAGATGTTAAATATAGATGTTTAATTATTGTTTGTTTTTTTTTTTTAGAGAGAGGGTGAGGGAGAGAGGGAGAGAGACATCAATGTATGGTTGGTTGCCTTTCACCTGCCTCCAGCTACAGACCTGGCTGGAGACCTGGCTTGCAACCTGGTTATGTGCCCTGGCTAGGAATCGAACCAGCAACCTTTGGGTTCACAGGCCAGGGCCCTACCCACTGTGCCACCAGCCAGTGCAATTTAATTATTGTTTTGATTGATAATTAACTATAATGGAGTACAGAACCTAACTCAGTGCTGTTCTTAACTGTCCTTTATAATTTAAGTGGATAAAGGCAAGTAACCACTTACCTAGAAAGTATTACTTTTCATTTCCAAAGGAGCTTAGAAAATTCTCTAACCCAAAATCTGTAATTTTTAAAAACCTTGAATGTGTCAGTGTTTATGTAAACATAAACATAGACAACTTACTTGCCTGGTAATCACTTAAGGAAAATGTTTAAAATACTGGCAGTTCTTACTCAACCCATTGTCACCCCTGAATCACCTGATGAGGAACTACTGTTTTGACATTTCCTCAGGTGATTCTGATGCATCTGAGTTTTGACAACATAGGCATTGAGAAACACTGACAATGATCACACCACAAATACTGTGATCGAAATTACCTGAATTATTTGATTCCACAATGAATATACCTTCCAAAATATAATATTTCTAAAATTGGATTGCATTAAACAATGTAATATATGTAAAACAGTACTGTTTTTATTTTTCCAAGTATACTATTGCATAAATTCATTATCAATAATATTAATTAATCTAGTACTAATAATTACACAATTATTTAAATAGGCATCATTTCTATGCAAGCTTGTGTCCTTTTTTTAATCCTCACCTGAGGATATGGTTTTATTGATTTTTATACATTGAGAGGAAAATCTCATACATGCCCCAACTGGGAATCATCCCACAATCTATGTATGTGCCCTAAATAGGAATCAAACCAGAAACCTTTTGATGTATGTGATCACACTTCAGCCAACTGAGTGACCTAGCCAGGGCAAACCCTTTACAACAGTGATTTTTGTCTTAAATCACCCTGGAGCTGTTTCTAGCACAGTACCAGAAAAGTAGATATTTGCTAACATAATAATGCATTTAATAATTTTATTAATGTAATTATTCATATTAAATTTATAAAATAAGTATTGAGTCTTTGAGGGTGGTTAATTTTTTACACTCATGTTTTAAAAGTTTCTATGGGAGAACATTTTAAAGTGTAACATTTTATAATTATGTAATACAGGGTCATTATATATACTTGGATTTTGCAGAGAATATAAGGAATATAAACAATGCCATAATCCAAGCATCCAAATAAAATACTTGTAAACTTTTATCATCTTCCTATATTTACTCAAGATAAAGCTAGGCACAGAATCTTGTTAGAGGAATATCACATCTTACAAAGCCCCTGGCAATAAGACTCATTTAGCTTCTTAGATTTATTTGTCTATCTCTCCTCTCCACTCATCAAAGCTAATTGGGTCATATTTGATCTACTGTCAATTAGCGCCTGTTTTTTAAAACTGAAAACTCATTACATTTCAGCTGATCTATTTCAGTTGGCAAATTTGGGAACATTAAGTGAGTATAATTACTTATAGACCAAGACAGTACTATTTATTTTTGAAACTTAAAAGTTGTGCCATACATCAAAAACAAAGCAAAACAAAACTGGACTACATAATGAAATGGGACAAAATCTCATATCTTCTTATCTTCTTTCCTGACATCACATTTTTTATGTAATAAACATGCTGATTTTATTTAGAAAGATCCTATTTTAAATCTTCAAGATAGCATATAATGTAGTTGCTATCTTGCATAACCAGTAGGAATGCTTTCTAAGTGATATAAAATACATAACCAAATAAATAAGCCATTCTTATAATTTAAAAATCTTAATATGTATTTATATTTTTAATTTTCCCATAAACATTTAAAATTATGATTATTCTGTTTAGAAATTTACTCTTTCCCTTGTAGCTGATGAAAAATACAAATATATTGAGTGAAAATAAACCAATAAATTTCATATTGATACAGAGAAATCTGATCAGATCAATGGGGAGAAGTAGAGTGGGGCCTTGGAGGAGTTTGCTGAGGCAATGGAAAACAGGCTAGGACAGGATTGGCTGAGGAGCTGAATGCCTCCAGAGTGCATGGAATTATGTATGGGCTAGATTAGAGTTGTCAAACTCATTTTCCTGGTGGGATGTGGTGGGCAGCGGTGCACATCAACCTCATGGTTGCCCTCAAAGGACCGAATATTAGGACTGTATAAATGTAACTACTCCTTAACATTTAAGTGGGCTGGATAGAAACAAGGTGCCGGGCCAGATAAAACAAGGTGGAGGGCCAAATTTGGCCTGTGGGCCTTGTGTTTGCTACCTGTGGGCTAGATGATTTGAAATAAAAGAAGCACTTTTTTTAAAAATAAATTTTATTGTTGTTGTATTACATCCATCCCCTTTTTTCTCCCCTCTTTCTTTTTATTTAAAATTTTATTGTTGTTGTATTACATCCATCCCCTTTTTGCTTTCCTCTGTCCCCCTCCCCACCCACCCATTCCCCCCAAAGTCAATCCCACCTGTTGTCCATGTCCATGGTTCCTTTATACTAGGTTCTTGTCTAAGCTGCTCCCCTTCCTTGCCTCTGCCTCCCCCCTTCTCCCAACCTCTTTCCCGCTGACCACTGAAGGCCTATTCACTGTATTCATATATTTGGTTCTGTTTTGCTTGTTGTTAGTTTTGTTCATTATTGTCCTGTAATGGGTGAGATCATATGATATTTGTCCTTCACTGGCTGACTTATTTCACTAAGCATAATACTCTCCAGTTCCATCCATATTCTTGCAAAGGGTATAAGTTCCTTCTTTCTTTCTGCTATATAGAATTCCATCGCTATATAGAAGCACTCTTGAGCTTTCAGACAGGTCTCTCTGGCTCTCTGGCTCATCCTCGAGAATACCTGGATGATCTTGCTGCAGCTGCCCATGTTTCCCAACAGATGGTATTTTGGATGGGAAGGAATTCCAGGCACAGCCTAGGATCAGGATGGTCTGGCAGAGGGTGGCAGGGTTAATCTTTGGGTGTCCTAGAGGGGATGATTTCTGAGGTAAAAGCCTGTCATTCTTCCAAAATTGTGTAGCTTTTGTATCTTATGTTGTTTTAGTTTATAAATGAACCCTATAGAAATAAGATAATTAAAGACAATTGGGGGAATGATAGAACTCAGATGTTAAATAATTTAGGCTTAATTGATAAGCTTAAGTGCCTAATGGATGTGAAAAACTGTTACTCTAAAATGTGAAGATTTTCAATAAAGACTTTTTTCCTTTATCACCACAACTTTGCCTCTGGAAGTTTACCTAGAGGGTGGTAATGGGCAGCAGTACTCCAATTGCTGTTCAGTAACAATATGAATAGAGAAAATTCCAGGTGTATGCTAATTAAAAATAATAATTTTACCACAAATTAAAAGAACTTTATTAAGTATCTGGTTGTAAAGTATGCACTCTAAAGTGGTTCTGTTGTTGCTTTGGAACAGAAAATGTATTAAGAAGAAACTTGTAAAGTTTTATCTTTAACACCATATTTACTGATGTCACATGAGTATAAATTAATTTTAAGTTTTTATCTATTTCCCAAAATTAATATTACTTAATCTCTAAATTAAAGTTTGATGTTTAAAATAGGAAACTAAATATGTCAAGAAACTTAAAGACATTGAAGAACATGATGAAAACTTGTTGAAAAAGTAACAACAAACAATAATGAATTTCAAATTGAACAGGACTGAAGGACTGTTCAGTTATGAGGGGCTCGACTGCCTGCCACCAGAAGCATAACTCTTAATACTAGAGTTTGGTGAAAAGAAAAGGAACTGTTGATTTAAAGGTTATACAGATTTAGATTAATGGTGAAATTATGCCATTAAGTCTTACTCCCTTTAAAACACACACACACACACACGCACACACACACACGCACACACACGCTTGTGTGCCCGCAAATAGCCCTGCCTACTCAAGTCTGTTTCAGAACAGAAAAGTCAGAGGTACTGTCTTTCCTAGGAAAATAGAAGTCCGTGGTCTCTTACTTCCTAGGCAGAGTTCAGCTTTACCAGCAGTTCCCATTCATCTGTACTTGATTGGGGATCTTTCACCTGTGTTGCAGTGTTTTCAGATTTTTTAAAAAACTGATTATGCTGTTACATTTGTCCCAATTTCTTTTTCCTTTGCTGCCCTCCACCCAGCACCCCCCTCCTTCCAACAATCCCACCCCCTTCAGTCCATATCTATGGGTTGTGCATGTGAGTTCTATGATTTTACCTTTTCCTGTCACTATTCTTAACATCTCCCTGTCTATTCTGCACCCATGCTTCTTAATCCCTGAGCCCTTTCCCCCTTTCTCTCTCTTTCCCCTCCCAGCTGATACTCCTCCAAGTGTTCCCCAAATCTTTGACTCTTACCCTGTCTGGTTCTCTGTTTAGTTTTTGTTGTTATTTTTTAGATTCTGTTGTTGATAGTTGTGAATATGTTGTCTTTTTAATGGTCATCATTTTGATCCTCTTTTTCTTAAGAAAGTTCCTATAACATTTCACATAAAGATGACTTGGTGCCCTAACAGGTGTGGCTCAATGGATTGGGCATTGGTCTGCAAACCAGAAGTTCTGGTTAGTCAGGGCACATGCCTGGGTTACAGGCCAGGTTCCCAGTTTGGGGGCGTATGAGAGGCAACTGATTGGTTTTCCTCTCAACACATCAATGTTTCTCTCACTTTCTCCCTCCCTTCCTCTCTCTCTGAAAAGAAATAAAGCATTTTTTTTAAATAATGTCTTGGTGATGATAAACTCCACAAGCTTTACCTTGTCTGGGAAGCACTTTATCTGCCCTTCCATTCTGAATGATAGGTTTCCTGGATAGAGTTATCTTGGTTGTAGGTATTTGCTTTCCATCACTTTGACTCCTTCTTGCCAGGCCCTTCTTGCCTGCAAAGTTTCTTTTGAGAAGTTAGCTGATAGTCTTCTAGGAACCCCTTTGTAGGTAACTCTTTTTTTCTCTTGCCACTTTTAAGATTCTCTCTTTATTTTTAACCTTTGGCATTTTAATTATGACGTGTCTTGGTGTGGTCCTATTTGGATCTAGCTTATTTGGGACTCTCTGTGCTTCCTAGACTTGTGTGATTATTTCCTTCACCAAATTTGGAAAGTTTTCCTTCATTATTTTTTCACATAAGCTTTCAATTTCTTGCTCTTTCTCTTCTCCTTCTGGCACCCATATGATTCGGATATTGGCATGTTTAAAGTTGTCCCAGAGGTTCTTACACCTCTCCTCATTTTTTAAGTCTTTTTTCCTCTTTTTGTACTGATTGTTTATTTCTTCCTTATGTTCCAAATAATTTATTTTAACCCAGGTTTTCTTCTCTTCACCCTTGGTTTCAAGTGGATTTTTATTCATTTCACATAGCCTAGCCTTCACTTCTTCCTCTCTGCATTTGCTATATTTAAGCATATCTGTCAAGCCTGTGAGCATCTTAATCACCAGCATTTTGAACTCTCCATCTATTAGGTTGACTATTTCTTTGTTGCTCAGTTCTCCCACTGGCACCTTGGTCTACTGCCTCTTTTGGGCCATACTTCCCTGTCTCCTCAGCTTGATTGCCTCTGCGTCTTACATAATTCTGTTGCACTTGTTACATTGTAAGGGTCAGAGCCTTAGGAATTTGTCAGTGCAGGGCCTTTGACACAGTGGGTACGGTGACCAGTCCTGGCCCCTGGCAGAATCTTGAGCAGCCCTGTAAGATTTTCATTACCTTTCTATGGTCAAAGACCCTCCCATCTGGTGCATAGAGGAAAGTGGCTATGCCCCATTGAGTGCCATCCCCCACATCCTGAGGCTTCTGTATGCTCTCTTACAAAATTACTTCTGAATCCTTAGCTAGTAATATAAACTTAATAATCATTATCATGGCAATGCCTCAGTTCATTTTTCTCTGTTCTTTGGTAAAATGGAGATAAAAAATTTCTAGGGCTGCTAGGGGAACAAAGATGTAAACAGCATGTAAACTGTGTTTAACTGCTTCTTCTGTTCACCTGCACATTCAAGACCCAAGTCTTTCAGATTACTCTCAGTTTTTATAAGTAGCATCCAAACTGTATGTCACAAGCCAACTCCATTCCTCTCCTGTAGTAAACCAGCCAACTACCCCATCCCCCTCAATCCCACCTTCACAAAATATTTCTATAAACATGTCAATGTGCCAGTGTTCCAGTTTGTCTCCTCCACAGGTGTGCATAAAGATATTCTACTTGACTTAGAGTTGTATTAGCTTAGGTGGGTACTATCTTAGTGATGGCTGGACTGTGGCATGTTGCATTTTTGTTTTTTGTTTTTTGTTTTTATCAAAAAGACTTTTTCTCAGCATGTATTTGTGGGTTTTTTGTGTGTGCAACCATAACATTTAAATATTAGGGGCTGGGTCTTGATTTTTATCCACTCTGACAATCTCTGTCATGTAGTATTTAGAGGGCTTAGACCATTTAAAATTATTATCAATATGATGGCTCACAGATTCTTAATGCTCTTTATTTTTTCAGTCTTTTTTCTCTCTCACTCATTTTGAATTGTTTCTATTGCTTTTTGGGTTTACTAATCTTTTGTTTTGCAATGTCTAATGGGATAGTAACCCTCTCTAACATGTTTTTCATTTCAGGCATTGTCATTATTATCTCTATATGTTCAATTTGGTCTTTTAAATATTCTTTATATTCTATATCTCTACTAAACATGTCCAATTTAACCTCCAGATTCTTGAACATAGGCAATGCAGTTATCATATCTGTTTTAATGTCCTTGTCTAATTCTACCACCTTTGTCATTTCTTGGTCAGTCATGATTGATTTTTCTCCTGATGATGGAGTAAAATTTTCTGTTTCTTTGCATGTTTGGTAATTGTTGATTGGGTGCTTGACATTGTGAATTTTATCTATTAGTTTCTAGATATTCTTGTATCTCTGTAAATATATTGTTTTTTATTCTGAGACAAAATTAAGTTACTTGTAAAAAAAATTATATTTTACATTCTTGATTTTAACCTTTATAAGACAGGACCAGAGTAGTGTTTATTTTAGGGTTAACCATACTCCAATAATGAGGAAAAACCCTCTGAGTACTCTATATGATGTCCCATGAATGATGTCTTCAAGTCTGGCTTGTAGAAACATGCACTTTTCTCAAATATGTGTGAACTAAAGAAATCATTCTCTTTAATCCTTTTGAGTAGGTATTTTTCTGGACTGGGGTAGTTTCCTCACAGGCATCTAATGATCAATACACAGGTAAGTAGTTAGAGGGACCCTTTACAAATCTCCTAAATTCTTTCTCTGTAGGGTCTTTCTTTTGTGTTACACTGCCCTGCAAGCTCTATCTGCCCTAGCTTCTCTAGATTTTCAACTTCTTGTCCTAATCTGTGGAATATGGCTGGGCTCTCCTGGATTACCACTTTCTGCATTGTGGCCTAAAAACTTTCTAAATCAGGAAGTAGGCTGGAACAATCATAGAATAACATTATTTGTTCCCAGTTACCCAGGGATTTCTTACCTCTGTTGACTGATGTCCAGTGTCTTAAGAACAGTTGACACATAGATTTAGCTTAGTTTTATAGTTTCTTAAGTTTGGAAGGTAATTCCAGTCTCTGTTACTCTACTAGTTAGGAGTAGAAATCCTGGTATTCTTGAATAATAGCTTAATATGGTCATTGTGGGTCTTTGGAGAATGGACCCTCAAGTCTTTAACCCAGTTCTACCCTTGACTAAAAAACAATAGGTAAGTCACTTCATTTTCCTAGAGGCAAAGACTTATATTTCCCAAGTAGCCTAGCAGGGGAAGGATGGCATAGCAAATTAAAATATGAATAAAAATTTTGCATTGTATTGCAAAAGAAAACAATGCACTGGAATACTTGTTTAAAATGACAAGTAAACAAGTTTTTACTCAAGACTACTGCAACAGGAATGAAGACTATTGCAATAGGGGAAAGAGATTGAACTAAAGAAAGTAAGATGTAGGACTTTTCACCAAGATGGAGGTATAGGTAGACACACTACATCTCCCTCCACAACTAAGAAAGAATACTTCTACCTCAAAACTAGAGACAACCAGAAATTCCAGAAAACTTAGCTGCATGGAAGCCCAACAAGCAAAGATGTAAACAAGAAATATTTATCCAGATAGATAGGAGGGGTGGAGCTGGGACAGAGAGGATGCAGCTGTGGTTGGCTGGCTGTGGATGGGCAGCAGGAAGCACAATCACACGTTAAAAAAAAAAAAACCAGGAACACCTGGGGAGTGGCCCCAGCACCAGACAAGACTGCACAGCTCACAGTTCCAGTGCCGAGGGTGAAAGTAAAGTCTCATTGCTTCTGACTGTGAAAACCAGTGGGGTTGGGGCAGAGGAAGAAACTGTCAGTCTCTCAGCAGAGTCCATTTGTTTAGAGGGCCCCTATGGTCCTAGAACACCTGTAGACCTATCCAACCTGGGAATCATGGCCAGGGCAACAACTAAAGAGGTGCCAGTCCCATTTGGGAAGTGGGAGAAGTGCTTGGAAAAGAGGTGACTGCTGAGCAAGCAGCATTGTTCCCTCTCTGATCCTTCCCCCACATACAGTGCCACAACATGGTGAAAAGGGTTGCCCTGTACTGAGGAATATCTAAAGCTCCACCTTACAATATAACAAGAGATAGCCAACCTAACAGATGCAAGGTTCGAAACACTGGTGATAAAGATGCTCACAACTATGCTCCAGTACAGCAAATGCAGAAGGAAAGAAATGAAGGTTATGCTAAGTGAAATGAAGGACAATGCACACAAAACCAATGGTGAAGGGAAGGAAACTTGGGTTCAAATCAATGATTTGGAACATAGGAAGAAATAAACAATCGACCAGCACAGAAGGAAAAAAACAAGAATCGAAAAACACAAGGAGTGGCTTAGGAAGCTCTGGGATGACTTAAAACATGCCAATATCTGAATCATACAGGTGCCAGAAGGAGAAGAGAAAGAGCAAGAAATTGAAAGCTTGTGTGAAAAAATAATGCAGGAAAACTTTCCAAATTTGGTGAAGGAAATAATCACACAAGTCCAGGAAGCACAGAGAGTCCCAAATAAGCTAGATCCAAATAGGACCACACCAAGACACGTCATAATTAAAATGCCAAAGGTTAAAAATAAAGAGAGAATCTTAAAAGTGGCAAGAGGAAAAAAGAGTTACCTACAAAGGGGTTCCTAGAAGACTATCAGCTAATTTCTCAAAAGAAACTTTGCAGGCAAGAAGGGCCTGGCAAGAAGGAGTCAAAGTGATGGAAAGCAAATACCTACAACCAAGATAACTCTATCTAGGAAAGCTATCATTCAGAATGGAAGGGCAGATAAAGTGCTTCCCAGACAAGGTAAAACTTGTGGAGTTTATTATCACCAAGCCATTATTATATAAAATGTTAAAGGGACTACTTCAGTAAAAGAAGATAAAAACTATGAACATTGAAATGGCAACAAATTCACAACTATCAACAACATAACTCCCCCCCCCCAAAAAAAAAAAAAGTAAAACAGTAACAAGCTGAACAAAAACCCAGAATAGGATCAGAATCGTAGGTATGGAGATCACTGAGAAGATTATCAGCTGAAAGGGGGAAAGGGGAGAAATGGGGAAATAGAGCAGGGATTAGGAAACATAATTTGTGGGTATAACATAGGGGGAACTTAAAAATGATACAGGAAATGGTGAAATCAGGGAACTTATATGCATGACCCATGGATATGAACTAAGGTGAGTGCTGGGTGGAGGAAAGCAAAGGGAAAAGAAATTGGGGCAACTGTAACAGCATAATCAATCAAATACACTTTTAAAATTTTTTAAATGAAAGTAAGGTGTATAACTGTATATGGAAATGTGCATATACAAATTTAAAAGACATAAAGGAATTTATCACTGATCACATTTGGGAATGGATGTGTAATTAAAAACAGCTTTTCTGATACTTACTTCAATGCCAGTTTTTTTATATTTTAATTTTTGTATAGTTCCAATCTTATTGCCATTCAACCATTTCTGATAACGTATGTCATTGTAACCAAACAAAATGAAAGTTTACCATGGACATGGACAACAGGTGGGATTGACTTTGGGGGGAATGGGTGGGTGGGGAGGGGGACAGAGGGGAGCAAAAAGGGGATGGATGTAATACAACAACAATAAAATTAAAAAAAAAAAAAAAAAAGAGGAGCCGGCCCTGACGAGCCAGAGGGAAGAAAGGAAAGATGGGCTGGGACGCATTCCACCCCCACGTACTCACAAACTGCTCTGCTCGCACATGTGCCTGGAAACATTGGAGGATCAGAGGAAATGTGTGTATTTACAAGCTAAACAAAGAGAAAAACGCCACCATAAAATGGAGGGGGAGGGATAATATAATAAAGCAATACAGAGTGTCCTATAACCACGGAAACAATAACAACGCTAAAACAGAAATAGCTTATTAAGTTAAAGCAACAGTAAATCTGTCAGAGCAGCCCATAGGAACTCTCATCTTATGATAGTAAAAGCGTCTTCCAGGCCTATTGTCTTCTATTTTCACTAAACTACAATTTTATAAGCTAAAAAAAAAAAAAAAAAAAAAAAAGGAACTTTACCTGCTTTCTGCAATCAAAGCCAAAGCCATGAGGCAGGTGCTGGTACAAAAAAGATTTCTTCAGGTGCTGCATGACTTGGGAGAATGGTGGACACCTGTCTCAAAGACCATCTTATCTTTCTGCTCAAACTCACATTTCTTATAGGGATCGGGAGGGGAGGGCTTCCCTCCCCCTCATCCAATAATCTTGCTAGCTTTTGACATGCTTGGGGCCCTATCCATTCATCTTTCTAACTTTCAATGTGCTGGATGACCTATCCATATCTTTCTAGCTTTTAGTGTGCTTCTGGGGCCCTATCAATTTTATCCTAGCTTTTGGTATGTGTGGGCCCTATTCGGTTTATATTTCTAGGTTTGCACCTGCTTAGTTCATATCCATTTGTATTTCTAGCTTTTGGTGGCTCACTGTAAGAACCTACTCCTGCTGTCATCCTTTCCAATGGGGGAGACTCCCTGGTGCTCCTACTGAATGTATACAGTAACATCATGATGCTAACCTGGAATGTGCACTATATGCCAGACAATGTCCTAAGATTTTTACAAGTACTGAAACCTGTGAGAGCTAGACTATCAATGCCCCCACTTTATATAGGATGAAACTGAGGTCCATAGAGGTTAAGCAAATTACCTAACATTGTACAGCTAGTAAGCTGCATATAGCCAAAACTGTTGGGCTCCAAAATCTGTGTTCTCAGCCTCTTAAAAAACAAACAATAAATCCATTAAAATGCTGATTGGAGCAGCTAGAGACAGCTATATATTTTCTTTTTCTTTTTTTTAAAGATTTTGTTCATTATTTTCAGAGAGAAGGGCACAGAGGGAGGAAGAAAGGGAGAGAAACATCAATGTATGGTTGCCTTTCACCTGCCTCCAGCTAAGGACCTGGATGGAGACCTGGCTTGTAACCTGATTATGTGCCCTGACTGGGGAATTGAACCAGTGACCTTTGGGTTTGCAAGCTGGTGCCAATCTACTAAGCTACATACACCAGCCAGGGCTTTATATATTTTCTTAAGTGTAATTTTTAAAGTTATTTTTCTAGATAGTTTAGGAGTTAAAAATCTCAATCTTATTTTTTATCTACAAGAAACTGTGTTTTCCCTCACACTGAATAATACTGGAGAATCAGACAATTAATGCTGGGAACCAAAAGGGAATAAATGGAGTCCCTAACACTAACTTGAGAGGTCATCATAATAAGTCCAGTCATGATACAGATAAAGTTAGGAGAAAACAGGTGAATATAGGAGAACTAAGCAGTGGGAGAGATTCCTGGAGGGAAGGGGGTAGCAGATGGAGGGGGCCAAAAGGGAAAAATTGGGACAACAGTAATAGCATAATCAAAAATGTATACTTAAAAATAAAATGAGATACATTTTGAATGTAAATAAAGAAAAGAACAAAGAACATACTAAAAGGGAGATCATATACTCCTTTACCATTGCCTTTTGGTATTGAATCACTGGCTCTTGCTTTCCTCACAGAACCTGGATCTCCATGCCATTTGGCATAGGGCAAAAAACAAAGATATAGCAAATTTCCTTATCTCTGCTTTTGTCTATTTTTGGCATTATCCATCTAAAATTTTCTCATTTCATACAGGTTTTGTCTTCTCAATTTGACAGCCTCCCGGTGTTTGCTTCTTTTTTTTAATTGTTGTTGCATTACAACTGTTTCATTTCCCCTCATTGCTCTCTCCTGCCCCACCCTCCCCATCCCCTCAACCACAATCAATCCCCACCTTGTTGTCCATGTCCATGAGTCTTTCACATTAGCTCCTCCACTAAACCCTTCTCCTACTTTCTCCCCTCTTCCTCTCCACCATGGTCACTGTCATTCTGCTCCTTTTTATCCACATGTCTCTGGTTCTGTTCTGCTTGTATTTGTTTTCTTCATTAGTTTCTTGTATTAAGTAAGATCATATAGTATTTGTTTTTCACTGCCTGGCTTATTTCACTAAGCATGATATTCTGCCACACCTGTTATGTTGTATTTGTCTGTGTGGGGTGACCCATTTCACCACTTTGTGGCACTCTATGTGGGGGAGGGGTCAGAGAGGGAACAATGCCACTTGCTCAGTACTCACTGATTTTCCAGTCACTTCACTCACTTCGTGTATGCAACTGGTGCCCCTCTAGCTGCTGCTCTGGTGATGGTTTCCAGAGTGAGTGGGTTTGCATGTGTTCTAGGTCCATGTGAGCCCTCTAAATGGATTCTTCTGAGAGACAGGCTGTTTCTTCCACTGCCCCAACCCCAATGATTTCACAGCCAGAAATGATAACGCTTTATTTTCCTGGTACTGGAACCATGAGCTGCACAGTCTAGCCTGTGGCTGGGGATCACTTGCCAGATGTACCTCCCAGCTTTTATCCAATGCACCTGGATGCTGGACCACTCCTTCTGCCAGATTTAGCTGCTGCCTTGCCACTGCCACATTGTTGCCACCACACTGCTTCTTCTCTGTCCTGACTCCCTATCTCCACCCCTCCTACCCATGTGGATACATATTTCTTAGTCCCTGGTTGTTAGATTTCCATAAAGTTTGATTTTCTGACAGTTCTGGTTGCCCTTTGTTTTGAGGTAGATGTAATCCTTCTTATGATTGTGCAAGGAGGTGAAGCATGTCTACCTACACCTCCATCTTGGCTGGAAGTCCTTATTCTTTTGTTTTTGAGAGTTGCAGAAATCAACGGAGTTTGAGAATTTTCTTAGAGAGGCTACATCTTCTGGAGTTAAGTTATTCAAAGTTATTTTCAAATTTGAAAGGCCATGCAATAATGCTAAAGTGATGGGAAGGAGACACAGGATTAGCTGCAACATAAAACAGTAATAAGAAATCATGTCTGACCAGCCAGCCATTGTAATGAACAGATTTTCACTCAAATAAAGCCCTATCTTTACTCTGGCAATAGCACAAAGTTCATTATTTTGAAGCATTGAAAGAGGAGCCTTCTCACAGCAAGAACCCCTCCAGGTTGTTGTCTCCTCTTTCAATCAGTTCAGTGATGGATGTTGGGCCAGAAGTTAAAGGCAGTCTGAATAGAGGAGCTCAATGTCTGTTGACCTGGCAATGGGGTAGCTTCATTATTTCCTGCCTAAGGTGTTCCCTCTGAACCCGCCATTATTTCCAGAACACTCGGAGCTGCTTCTCACACCCTCGGCATCCAGTTCAACCTTGGGTGGGTGAGCTTCTGCTAGTTTTCCTAGGAACTTTATTCATTGACTGATTTATTTGGTGTTCCCCCTTTGTACTTAAAAATGACTTATGATTCTCTTCTGCTAGCACATCAGGGGGCAAAGAGAAATGCTGTAGCTTTCATCAAAAGCATCCACCAACTGCTTTACCACATGTTATCTCCTTCTGAACTTCACTATAAATCCTTACTCTTGCTTTGGGTGGATTATGCTGGACATGGGGGTTCCTCTTCTTCCAGGGCCTTTGAGGAAAGGCCTCATTCAAGGCCCCTGTTTACATTTTCCTTCCCAATGAGTCTCAGGTATTGGGGGTCATTTCTCAGAAGCCCTTTGCCTGGCCCAAAAGAAAGGCAGCTTCCCTTGACTTTGCCCGGAAGCACAAATTAATTCCTTTAAAAGAATTTACTCCATGAACTACCTTACTCTATTCTAAATCTCTACATGTGTAACTTGGAACTGAACAGAACCTGTGAGTTTCAATTCTTTCCCAGAAACAGCCATCTCCCTGCTCTCCTAGACTGAGCTACCAGGCTCAGAAAGAGGCTCATCAGGAGACTTCCAGTGTATGGGACTGCAGACTGTATTGTCACTGTCTGTCTTAGGGCCTTGGCCCCATTTTCTTCCAGCCTCAGTGGACCTGTGAATACAGAGGCAGAGCATCACATTTAAAGGGAAAGGAAGGAGTAACTCATACTTTCTGAAGATGATCTAATGCGAGCCCCCACTACTATTAGAGTAGACAGGAGGATGTGAACTACAGATGTGAATACATTTAAGGGGCAGGGTAATCTGATGAGCATGTGGAGAGAAGCATGAAAATGTACATTTCTATTTTGACTTTTATGTTGAAATGAGGGTTCTGATTGGGCTGCAGAAGGGAAGAACATAATTACACCAGTTCCATTCAATTAAATCATGTACCCCATGAATGGAGTTTGAGGGAACGTAATAAAGTCACCACCTACACATTTCCCATGTTTTCCTGTTACGTGAGAGAAAAGCATTTCCTTTGAGCTCCTGAAGGATAAGGTCAGACCCCAATACTTGTATGCTACATAGGACACTGGAGCAACAGGCAGGAGATTTCCCTGGGTGCCAATTTCAGATCCTAAATAGTAATTAATGTTCATGCTTCATGGATAAGTCACTTTGCCCCTCTTAGCCTCCCATGGAAATGTGTATTTGTGTTATGTGTGAATTTCATTGCTATGTGGTAGAGTGATGGTACCACAAACAGAAGCAGACGGAGTCTGAGAGCTTGGTGGATGAAACTACACAGCAGGCATAGGTTTCTATACCTGTGTTTCCTGGTGCACCATTATGTTTGTCAGGTACTTCCCATTTTTCTGTCTTCCACCCAGGATACCCCAGATTCCTGACTTCTATTTATATTTCTCTACTATCACAAAGGGTGGGTCACAAGGATAGGAAAAGTGGCAAAGAAAGAGGCCCCAGAAAGATTTGAAGAAATTGAAGAAAATCATCATCCTGTTTCCTCTTGTTCCACGTGCTGCCATGTTCCCTTACTTCTCCCTGCAGGTAAGTTCAGAAAAAGTTTTCCCTCCACAGCTTGAAAGGTGAGGGGCTACATCAGATTAAAAGCTACTTTCGTATATTTTGGACAGGACCCTACAGTATCAGTCAGGGGCTCTCCCTGGATTTGGTGACAAACCCTACCCCTTCATTCTGAGATGACCTTATATTAGTCACTCCATGTGGCCTTGCCTGTCAAAGAGGACCACACCAGCCATTTCTCCCAGCAAACTAAGTTTGTGCCAGAGAATAAAGTCATTTCCATCCAGAAAAACACTCAGTTTCTAGAAAAAAAAACCCAGAACTTCTCCATGTAAGTCCAATGAATTATTTCAACAGTGATGCTGCAGGCTCATCAGAATTCTATATTCAGTGACTAAGTTAAATTCAATTCAGTTAAAACTTACTGAATTTCAGGCCGTAGATGAAGCTCTAAATATATTCGCTATTTCATGGTAGAATACTTTTGAGGATAGCACCAATAAGCTTTGATACCACAGTCTTGGGAAGATTTCTGCCTCTGCCACTTACTAGCAAAGTAACCCTAGACAGGTTTCTTAACCTATCTGTGCCTCAAATTCCTGATCCATAAATGGTGATAATACTGCAAAGGGCTGTTGTGAAGATCAAATATGTCAATTAAGTACAAATATGTCATTAAAGTACATGGTTACCTGACATAGAAATATAGGCCACAATGGATCTTTACTCTTTTTTCAGCCATTTTGATGTTGAAGCTACTCCTGGCTCTGGCTTTACCTGGTGGTAGTATAACCAATTTCAACATGTTCTACCATTTAAAAGACATTCCTTTTATAAAGGGAAACAAAAGCTAGACAATAAATGTTGGGTTGAAAATGCAGATTTTGGTAGTTTGTAAGAATGATTCTACTTTAGTTTGTAGAATTAATATAGAAAGAAAAAAAAGCCTCAAAGACTCCACTCTATAAGCCATTTGCATTTACTTAACAATTATTTATCAGATGTCTATTATATGCCATGCCTCACAAGACCACACATTTTGTCTTCATCTCAAAACTTTCTCCTATGCTCCAGAACCATGTATTCAAGTGGGGATGAGTTTACTTTCCACCTCTGGGAGACATGTCAGAATGTCTGGAGGCATTTTCAGTAGTCACAACTGATGGTGTTATTGAAGTCTTGTTGATAGAGGCTGAACATTCCACAATGCATAAAAAAGTCCTCACAAAAAAGAGCTCTCTGGCATAAAATGTCAATTGTGCTGAGGTTGAGAACACCTAACCTAGATCAAGTTAATTACTACTACCAACCTTCTCACCCAACTTTGGAATCCAACAACCCTGCATTAGGATAACAATACTGTCTCTTACCAGGCATGTGTCCTTGGAAAATGTATTTAACCTCTATGAGTCTTAGTAGAGCATGTCTGGGGGAAGACTGAAATATACCAGGGAATGCTGATAAGTAACTTAGAGTTGTAACAAGTTAAAGAAACAGTATGTAAAGTTACTATGCAGTGTCTGGCCTCTAATAAGCTCTCAAAGTGTCAGTTCTCTTCCCATCCCACTTCATAACTTCTGCTTCTAAGATGACTTTAACCTAAACAGCATAACTGTGTGTTAAAGAGCTTCCAAAAATATAACAACATGAAAAATAAACTCATACATACCACATTGTGTATAAAAGTTGCTACCAATTCTGTGTTGTAAAGCTGTCTAAGGGAGGGGGAATAAGAAAAAAGAAGCCCTGGCTAGTGTGGCTCAGTGGATTGAGCACCAACCTGTGAACCCAAGTGTCACTGGTTTGATTCCCTGCCAGGGCAACATAACTAGGTTACAAGCCAGGTCTCCAGCCAGGTCCCCAGCTGGAGGCAGGTGAAAGGCAACCATACATTGATGTTTCTCTCCCTCTTTGCCTCCCTCCCTTCCTGTCTCTCTAAAAATAATGAATAAAATCTTTTAAAAAAAGACAAGGCCTTGCTCAGCCATCTGGACCATAAAGTATGGTTGTCTTTCTTCCTCAGAGCAGGAAGCATATGTGGCTCCTTGAACTGCCTCCTCAGTCAGGGCATGCTAACCTGAATGCAGGACAGTATCAGTTTTGGTTGTAACCCTTTTCTAAACCCTCACCTGAAACTCCCTCCTTAGTAGAAATGGGGCTTCTGTATCAAAAACCATTCAAATAATATAGGCCTCAGAAAACAGATATATGCATTTAACACCAACAGTGTATGTAAATGTTCATGGCTCCATTTCACCAATACCAGGTATTGGTGTTGGTGCCAATATCAATGACTTTATCTTATGACTTTATCATTGTCTCATTTTCTGTGAAGCTGCCTCATTGGAAGGGTTTTCTCAGATGGTCATTAAACCTACAGATTCACAGGCTTACCCCTACTATTGCCAAATTAGTAAATACAGGATGCCCAGTTGAATTTGAACTTCGGAAAAACAAAATAATATTGTATGAGATGTTTATGCTAAAAAATATTTGCTGTTCATTTTAATTCAAATCCAACTGGGTTAAATATAATCTGGCACCCTACATTTGAAGGGATTGGGAGGAGAACAAAAGTGCTCTAGTCAATAGCCCCAGCGGAGCCTGCAGTAGATGCCAGCACCAATCATCTAGGTGAGTGAGTTCCCCTGAGTTCTCCTGGATGTCCCAGGCAAGTGGAGCTTCCAAATGACTGCAGCCCTAGGTTCCATACTCCATGTGGAGCAGAAAACCATCCACCTGAGGTCAGTCAACCCATAGAATTCTGAAAAATAATACATGGATACTATTATGGAGTTTTTGTTAAACAGAAATAGGTATTCAATATATGTGGTTTTCTTTAACTCTCCCTCTTTTTGTGGTCAGTTACTAAATAAGATAGGGTTTCTCTTATCCTTAAAGGCTTATCAAACTTTGTTAAAATTTTAGCTGCAGTATATGTGTAGGTTTACAAGTGCATATAGAGTTTTTGAACATTTCCTCAATTCATTCTTGAAGAAATTTCCAAAGGAAATTTCACAATATATGATTTTTACCCTACTTTTATAATTTACAATCTAATTCCAATACCTTTCCATGAGATGAGCCCCAATGCCAATCATGCCTACTAAGTGACTAGGAGGCTGTTGCCAAAAACTCTTCAAAGAGCCACTTAGAAAGCCAGATTCTCAGGACATTGCTTGATGAGTATTTAAACAGAACAAGGGGGTATTTATTCACTTTGAAAAGTGTTCCTCAAGGAAGATGTCCTAAAACACTTTTTCTTGCTTCAGGAACAGTTGTATGAGGGAACTTCTTTCCTTGGGTACTCATAGACAAGATTCTTTCACCAGACAGTATGTATTTCAGTCCTTGGCCCAGGTAACTGTCCCAGTGCAGCACTGCTAGATATATGAGTCTGTCCAGTTCTGAGGTTTATTAATAGGAAATGACTTGTTTTCAGGTGTAAACCACTTTCTTTTATATCACTGTTATACAGACTAAGACAATGTATTGTTCTCTTTATTCTTTTTTCACATGTCTTAGTTGGTTTAGAGCTTAAACATGGAGCAGGGATGTATGGGCCTGGGGCCTTAAAAGCCCAAGAGTTTTGGAACAAGCCCATAGGAATAGGTAGGAGCCAGCAAGGCACAGAAAGGGAAGAATTCTTAGCCAATTGTAAGATCCACCCCTGAGGGCAGAGCAAGAGATTTTCTTCATAAGGGCAATTTACCACCAAGAGTTTTAAAGGAAGAGGGCTTAAGCTATACATTAGTTTCTCTTTCCAATCCAAGTCATTCTGGTAATAAAGAAGTAAGGTTATAGAAAAACTAGTAGTGTTTTGGAAATGGATGCTCCTCTATATAATAAAATTATCAGGAATAGATAGATGATCATAACTCCTCAGGACAAATCAATGTATGGTTCAATTGATTAAGTTTCGGCCTAGTAAATAACTACAATATTCTAGGCCTGCTTCCTTGAAATAATTCCCAAATTGCTTAAATAAAATTTTGTGTGTCTTTCTGTTTCATTAACTCACATGATTATAGACAATTGTTAGTTCTCTGTCATAGATGGCTAACTGCTTATTGTGGCATGATTTTTGCTGACCCTAAGAAGAAATATACCTATCAGAAAAACTCCTTTTGATTAATAGGGCTCACATTCATAATCACAGTCTAGCAGCAATTGTTTACAGAGGCCTTTGAAGCAAGCACACTGCATATCAGGGAAAAGCCTCAGACTGGGCTGCCAAGACTGCACTGGGTTCCTGCCACCTGAGCTGCCATTATTCCAGAGTTTCTGGAATTGCTTCTTGACCAATGGGCTAAGACCTGCCCTATTCAATATAATCTGCCCAGTTATAGCTTCATTTCCATCTTTGACCAATCAGAGTAGCTCCATACTGACCAATCAGGGCACATGATTCTGACCAATCAGGACAGTGGTATTTGGACAAATCAAATTGTGCAATTATGGATTCCTCATTTACATGAAATGAAGGAATCAGGGACAAGAATGGACACTTTCTTTAAAAAAAAGATTTTATTTATTATTTTTAGAGAGAGGGGAAGGGAGAGAAGCAAAGAGGGAGAAAGGCATCAATGTATGATTGCCTTCCACCTGTCTCCAGCTACAGAGCTGACTGGAGACCTGGCTTGCAACCAGGTTATGTGTGTCCTGGCTGGGAATTGAACCAGTGACCTTTGGGTTCACAGGCTGGCGCCTTATCCACTGTGTACCAGCCAGAGCTAGAATGGGCACTTTCTATAAGCGGGTCTCCCCTTTGTCTCAGGAGAGTACACTTTCAGTTTCTTCCTGAGGCTGTGTTTCCCAGTTTGCACACTATTTACCTGAATAGTTTCTGCTTTTACTGCACCCTGGATTGGGGCAATGACCATTTGTTGACATTTTACTTGTTCACCTTCTGAAACTACTAGCTCATCTTTTTTTTTTTTTTTTTTTTTTTTTTTTTTTTTTTTT
>PVIW01013887.1:0-25533 GCA_004026585.1 Noctilio leporinus | reverse complement strand
GCCATCTGGTCCAGGGCTTTTGTGCTTTGGGAGATTTTGGATTACTTCTTGAATTTCACTAGTTGTTATTGGCCTATTCAGGCTTTCTGCTTCTTCTGGGTTCAGTTTTGGTAGATTATACCTTTCCAGAAATGTGTCCATTTCATCCAGGTTGTCATATTTTTTGTCATAGAGTTGTTTGTAGTAATTTCTTACAATCCTTTGTATTTCTGAGGTATCAGTTGTGATTTCTCCTCTTTCAGTTCTGATTCTGTTTATTTGGGTCCTCTCTCTCTTTTTCTTGATGAGTCTGGATAAGGGCTTGTCAATTTTGTTTATTTTTTTCAAAGAACCAGCTCCTGGACCTCTTGATTCTTCGAATTGTAATTTGAATCTCTGAGTTATATAGTTCTGCTCTGATCTTGATGATTTCCTTCCTTCTAATTGCTCTGGGTTTTGTTTGTTGTTGTTCCTCTAGTTCTTGCAGCTTTGTGGTTAGGTTGTTTTTGTAAACTTCTTGTAACCTTTTTTGGAAGGCCTGTATTGCTATAAATTTCCTCCTGAACACTGCCTTTGCTGTATCCCATAGGTTTTGGGCTGTTGTGTGTTCATTGTCATTTATTTCCAGGAACTTTTTGATTTCATCTTTGATGTCATTGTTAACCCCTTCATTGCTTAAAAGCATGTTATTCAGTCTCCATGAGTTAGAGAATTTTTGTTTTTTCTTTCTTGAGACCGGTTTCTAGTTTCAAGCCATTGTGATCTGAGAGGATGCTTTGTATGATTTCAATTTTCCTGTATTTGTGGAGGCTTGTCTTGTGACATACCATGTGGTCTATCTTGGAGAATGATCCATGTGCATTTGAAACGAATGTGTATTTTGCTTCTTTGGGGTAAAAGACTCTGTATACATCAGTTAGGTCCATTTCCTCTAGAGTGTTGTTAAATGCCACAACATCTCTGGGGATTTTTTGTTTGGAAGATCTGTCCATTGTTGATAGTGGGGTATTAAAATCCCCTACTATGAGTGTGTTGCTGTCTATGTCTTTCTTAAAGTCTTCCAAAATTTTCCTTATATATTTCAGAGCTCCTATGTTGGGTGTGTATATGTTTATCAGAGTTATTTCTTCTTGATGGATTGTTTCCTTAAGTATTATGAAATATCCATCTTTGTCCCTTTTTATGGCCTTCATTGTAAAATCTATTTTGTCTGAAATATGTATTGCTACTCCAGCTTC
Source organism: Noctilio leporinus (assembly GCA_004026585.1). NCBI lineage: Eukaryota > Metazoa > Chordata > Mammalia > Chiroptera > Noctilionidae > Noctilio > Noctilio leporinus. The sequence goes on along the minus strand of PVIW01013887.1, from coordinate 24,316 downwards.
TTTTTCGTGTCCATTTGCTTGATATATATTTTTCCATCCCTTCACTCTCAATCTGTGTCGATCTTTTGTTCTGAGGTGGGTCTCTTGAAGACAGCATATATGTGGGTCATGTTGTCTTATCCATTTGGCTACCCTATGTCTTTTGATTGGTGCATTTAATCCATTTACATTTAAGGTTATCATTGATTGATACTTATTCATTGCCAGTTTCTCCCTTTGTGTCTGTATTCCTCTTTGGCTTTCTCTGTTTCTTCATTTTATTTGTTTATTTATTTTTAAAGCTGACCCTTTAGCATTTCTTGCAATGCTGGTTCGGTAGAGATGTATTCTTTTAGTCTTTTTGTGTGTGTGTGTGTGGGAAGCTCCTTATTTCTCCTTCTATCTTGAATGAGAGCCTTGCTGGGTAGAGTATTCTTGGTTGCAGGACTTTGCTTACCATGACTTGAAATACTTTTTGCCATTCCCTTCTGGCTTGAATTGTTTCTGTTGAATAATCATTTGATAGCCTTATTGGAGCCCCTTTATATGTTATTTGCTGTTTCTCTCTTGATGCTTTTAAGATTCTCTCTTTGTCTTTGAAATTAGCCATTTTAATAATAATGTGCCTTGGTGTTGGTCTGTTTGGGTTGATCCTTATTGGAACCCTCTGTGCTTCCTGAACTGGATTAATGTTTTCACTCATCATGTTAGGGAAATTTTCTATCATCTTTTTTGAACAGGTTTTCCATTCCTTGTTTCTCTTCTCCTTCTGGTATCCCTATGATATGAATGTTGTTACATTTCATGTTGTCCTGCAGCTCTCCAAAACCCTCTTCAGTCTTGTTCAGCCTTTCTTTATTCTCTTGTACTGTTTTGGAGTATTTGTCTACATTACCCTCCAACTCACTGATCAGTCCTTTGCTCCCTCCAGCCTACAGTTGATTCCTTCTACTGTTTTCTTCAATTCAGAAATTGTATTCTTCATTTCCTCCTGGCACTTATTGATAGTTTCTACGTCCTTTTTCATGCTGTTGTAGTTCTCAGTAAGTTCCTTGTAACTCCCAACTCCCCTGGAGTTCTTTGTAGTTTCCTGGAGTTGTTTATAGTGTTCTTTGATGTGGCTGAGCTCACTGAGCTTCTCTATCTTCATTCTTTTGAATTCCTTATTTGATATTTCTGGTGCCTCTGTTTCATTTTATGTTCTTTCTGGGGATTCTTCCTTTCCTTTTGGTAATGGACTGATTCTTTTTCTCCCCATTTTGGGTGTCTGTTCATGCTTGCTTTTTATTTTTTTGTTTTTTCCTTGGGTTAACCTGCTTTGCTTCCTTGTCATAGTTGAGCACCCTTCTGTGATAGGAGATTTGTGGAGTTCAATGTTGCTGTCTCCCAGATTTTCTCCACTTGCTGTTCTTGGTGTGTCGTTTATTTGGGCTGTTTGGTTGTATTCTGGACCTGTGGGCTGCTCTCCTGCAGGTCTCCACTACCTCTGGGCTGTGCTCCCCTGAGTCCAGATGCTGAACGCTCCAATTCTTCTAATTTAATTTTTATTTTAGTATTTATTTATTTTGATCTTTTATTTTATTTATTTTTTTATATTATTTCCAGAAAGATAGGAAGAGAGAGAGGCAGAGAGGGAGAGAAACAGAGAAACATCAATGTATGGTTGCCTTTCACCTGCCTCCAGCCACAGGTCTGGCTGGAGACCTGGCTTGCAATCTGGTTATGTGCCCTGGCTGGGGAATCAAAGCAGCAACCTTTGGGTTCACAGACCAGCACCTTATCCACTGTGCTACCAGCCAGGTTATTTTGATCTTTATTTTATTTTTTTCCATTACTATTTAGTCCCTTCTTTAGTACTCTTCTTTCCCCAGCAACCACCACACATAATGCCAAAAACATCACTTATTTTTTTATTTGTGATAGGATTTTTAAAATTTATTTCTGATTATAAATTATTATACTTTTATTATGGTGGAAATTTATAAAACCTAGCATGTATTTAGAAATCAAAGTAAAGTAAATATAATAAGATAAAATCATTCCTTTTTTCTTTTTCTGGAGAGAAACACTGTTAAAATTATGTACTGTGCCAGAGAGACAGACTTCAACCATGTACATGAAAATTGTTACACTATTAAGGGGTGCAAAATTGGTATTGAATCATGTTTTTAAAATAAATACAGGTTGGGGCAAATATAGCTTACAGTTGTGAGTATGCAAAACACTGGGCTTATTCTTATATTCTTATTTATTGATTATTGTATTATTTTCCATACAAACAGGTATAAAGTGACTTTTGCCCCACTTTCTGTTATATAATCATAAATATATGACATTAAAATTCTCCAAAAATGTGAACTTAGTGAATAATTAACATTTCATGATATAAATATGGTTTCACTTAATTCACAATTTTCCTAAAGTGGCATTGGAAGTTTAATATAGTTATTCTTTACTTGTATACTTTTTTCTATAGTCATTCCTTTTATTCATTTTTCTGCTATGTTTGGCAATAACACATTCAAATTGAGTAATGCATAGATTGAAATAATGAAAATCATCATGTTTTATTTTTAAATGATTAATTAGTCTATCTCAGGACAAACAGTGTAAAATTGGTTCAACATGATGCAGGTATAATCCTTTCTAAACCAATTAATAGAAATTATTTGGCAATTAGTGTTACTCTTCATTCAACTTGGAGTTATTGTTTGACTACTTTCTAAGGACCATTGGATAAACTTTGTGCATAAAGGTCTTTTTCTTTTTCCCTTTCCTGTCCCTCACTTTCTACACCTGAGCTCCAACGCCACACACACACGCATGCACGCACACACACGCACACGCACACACGCACATGTCTAATCTGGTAGTTAGATGGACTTTCATTTGTGCAATGTCTGGCACCATAGCTCCATCTGGTTAGCTGGAGATAATGATAACAAACAGGCCAGCTTCTTACCAAAGTCAAATACAAATGTCAGTCTTCTAATAAAACCCAGTTATAGTCAAATTAATCATTAAAATGCCATGGCCTGTTAGAGAAAATGGAACAATTCGGAGGAAATCTGTCTGAAATGCTGGGAGAGCCCCAAACCTAAAAGCCCCAGGAGTCCTGATAGGCAAGAAATGCAGGTGAATTTCTCAGCCAGGACATAGGTCCTTACTTGGTTTTGGGAAATATTCTTTCTCTCAAAGATATTTTATTATAATTGACTACTTCTTTAGAAGCAGCAAATTTTCTGAATTAAGTTCCCTCATAACACAATCAACACATTTGCCTGATGTATATTGACGTTCTTTTGCTCCCTGCTTCCACAGATCTCCCAAATGCAAAGGAAGCATTGAGGAAGCAAGTGCTTGCTTGGTGCACAGAGAGAAACCATGATGTCCCTGCCATCAGCCAGTTCCTTATGCAACACCCCCACTACTTTGTCTTGACCTTATGTGAAACCATGCAGGGACCTTCTCTTGACATTGCTTTTTATAATCTATCTAATTTATCTAAGTAACTTGTGGTTTCCTTTTTAGACTTCCTAGAAATACTTCAGAGTGGACACCAAGAGGAGTCTACAACTACACAGAGCACAATTTTACTAACTTCCAAGTTAGTAAAATTTCCAATTTTACTAACTGGACTCCTCTGTGCTTCCTTCTTTTCCAAGAACTTGAACCAGCTACTTCTGCAAACATGTGTATATGTGTGTATACATGTGCACATGTCCACCTGTGTGTATGTGCATATGTGTTCATGCATGTGCATGCATGTGTGGGTTCATGCAGATCATCTTACCCCAAGCTTGCACAGGCAGAGCCCCTACCTATTACTGCATTGGCAGAGGACTCCTCTCACCCAAGACATTCATTAAAAATGTGGTTTCTAATCTCCCTATACATAGTCACAAAATGTTTTATGTTCAATTTTATACTCTGAACAATTTGCTCAGCCCCTCAGGGTTTCTTTTCTTTTCTTTTCTTTTCTTTTTCACATACACAGTGAAGACAATTCATTCCTTGTAAGACTGGCACAGATTAAGAAAGATAACCTGTATATGATGCCTAAGAAAGGGTTTGGACCTGCAATAGTACTTAAGTGAAAATCAGTGTTCTTCCCTCCCTATGACAGAAAGGGATTGATGGAAAGAGGGAAAGCCACCAGACTACAGAAAATAGAAGAAAAAGTTCAATCTTCCCTGGCCAGGTAGCTCAGTTGGTTGGAACATTGTGCCACACACCAAAAAGTTGTGGATTTCTTTCCTGGTCAGGGCACATACTTAGGTTGTGGGTTTGATCCCTGCTTGGGGAATGTACCAGAAGCAGCCAGTGGGCATTTCTCTCACATATTTGTAGGTCTTGGTCTCTCTCTATCTCTTGTTCTCATTCTTTCTTTCCCTGTCTCTCTGAAAAACAGAGAATATACCTGTAGAATGGTAGAAAGACTTATCAGTGTTTTATGCCAAAAGTGGAGTTTTGAGCTGGGACATGGGATGATTTGTGTATGTGGAGGTGAAAGATAGACACTCAGTGTGAGATTCAATTTAAGATAAGTTCCTTTCACTTTTATTTGTAAGCTAGAGCTAAGAGGATTAAAAAAAAAGGGGGCTCATATCATTACCTCTGGCCATAAACAGCATTCAGCTTGCCTACATTATGAGTAAATAGGTTTAATATACATTGGGCAAATGTAGAAAAAATATATTGCACACAAGTGGACATAAAAAACTGCTTCTTTCTAAATGAGTGAACTGTTGGTACTGGTTTCTCAGTGTTTATATCCAAGATCTCACCTCCTTCATCCTGAATAAAATTATGAGTGCATCTAATTAAATACATGTGATAGATAGTACAATAACATAATCAATAGCCAGGATAGCGAAAATAAGTTGTTTTACTTTTGAACACAAATGGTTTTCAAGTTGCTATGGCAATGGTGTTTTATTTAAAATGATAATGGATTTTTAAAAAACATGTTGAAGGCCATTGCCTTGGAGAAGTTTTTCACTGGGTGCATACACATGGGCACTTATATCTGAGTGTGTGTCTATGTATGTATGTGTGGTTTGTGTGCATAGCATATGTGTGACTTGTTTAAAAGCAACAACCATTAAGGCTAAGTACATTAGTATTTAAAAATTATATTTAAAGCAAATTCTTTATATTCACACTAGCCTTTTTTTTTTCCTCACATGAACAGTTAGTTATCAGAAAAGCTCAAGTATTCAGCATCAAGGAATTATTTTTGTTTGCTTGTCTATTGAATGGTGCATATCATCTGCCTTCCTCCCCACTGCTCATCTCCCTCTTTAAAGATCACATGGCTAGAGTTAGATCCCATCCCCCAGATTTCTTGTCTCTTTCTTCAGTTGTGATAATAACATGAGTCCTAGTGCCTAAAATTTATGAAGCAAACCCAAAAGTGAGGGATCCTGCTTAGCACAAAATCACTTCTTCCAATTGAATCTTTTGAAGTCTTAAAGTATTGTGTTTCCTGCTAAAATAATTTTTGCTCTGGCTGGTGGCACAGTCGATAAGGCACCAGCCTGTGAACCCAAAGGTCACTGGTTCAATTCCCAGCCAGGGCACATAACCAGGTTGCAAGCCAGGTCTCCAGCCAGGTTCGTAACTAGAGGCAGGTGAAAGGCAACTATACATTGAAGTCTCTCACCCTCTCTCTAAAAAATAATAAAGTCTTTAAAAAATAAATAAAATATTTTTTATAATCTTTTCAGAATTTATTTATGGTAAGTCACAGTTATTTTTAAATGCACCATTGGGAATAAGACAAAATGACAAGAAAGTATTTATTTGTAGAAATAATTTTACCTAGAAATAATAAAAAAGCAATATTGAAAACTTTGTAAACTGTGAATAGGTTATAGGTAAAGTAATAAAGAAGGGACATAACAATTAACAATGAGGACATAAAGATAAAGATAAAATGATACAATTAAATTGAGTATTTATTCTTAAGTAGAGTCCTTGCATCTGTAGTGGAAGACTCTAAATATGTTCTTGCCTACAAACCCAGACATTTTTCTTTCTTTATTTTTTGTAATTAGACAATGCATCAGTGCATTCTATAAGATACATTTCTAAATTCATAAACTTTATCTAGAATGACTGAATGGCTCTGTACAGCTAGAGTAATAAATAATAAATTAATCAATTAGGACTTTTTTATGTGGTAGGTAATTAATGAGAGTTTTAAGAATGTACTAGAATATTTAACATCATACTTAAATCAAGGACATCTGGACTCACAGATTTCCAAATCTAGCTTAACCAAAATAGGTGTATAGCATAATAATAGACCACTAACAATGGGTACCATCTGTTTTTCAATATACTTTAGGGTGACTGTAAAACAGTGGTTTTCACAGTGTGGTTCCTGGAAAGTAGTGTTAAGATCACCTGAAACTTAGTAGAAATTTAAATTATCAGGTCCTATCTATACTGGGAGTAGGGTCTAACATCTATATTATATATACAAGCTTTCTAGAATTGGATGCAGATTAAATGTTGAGAATCACTGCTTTTAAGGAATGGAATGAAGGTACTGGGAGGAAATGCAGGGTTCTATGTGGTGGGCAGAATAATGGTTAAGTTTCTATGCTCTGATCATGAGCTGAATTCAAATTTTCTTCTATCACTTACAAACTTCTGAACTTCATGCAAGTTATTTTTTTCTTAATTTTAGTTTCTTACCTGTTAAAAATTTGCCTATTAATGGCACATAGTTAATGCTAACTAAGTACTGAATATTTAACTAATGATTTTTCTAAGCCTCAAGGTTAGAGCTAGCAAAAGATAACTAAATTCAACTTTTAAAAAATTGTTTTATACTTTTCCAATTTGTAAAAATTAATTATGGCTATTGGCATACAGCTTTTGTATTTATACTTCTTTGTGCACAAGGTGTGAAATAATATTAAAATAAACAGAATATAGCCCTGGCTGGTGGCACGTGGATAAGGCACTGGTCTGCAAACCCAAAGGTCACTGATTAGGTTGCAAGCCAGGTCTCCAGCCAGGTCTGTAGCTGGAGGCAGGCAAAAGACAACCATACATTGATGTCTCTCTCCCTTTCTGCCTCTCTTCCTTCCCCTATCTCTAAAAATTATAATTAAAAAAATATTTTAAGTAAATAAACAGAATAAAAACATGCCAAATTCATTGGAAAATGCTGCCCTACACATCTGCACTGTAACAAAGGTTTTTAAGTGTGACTTCTGTGAAACACGCATGTTCCACATGCATGGCCCAAGGTGATCTGTTGATAAAATAATGATGCCACTTTTATGTTTTCAGAATAATTGATTGAATATGCAAATATAACTAAATAATTGAACTCAATTCATAAATATGAGCACTTAAGTTATTATATGCATTATAGGAAGAACTATATGCATATAAAATAGAAATATTTTCATTTATAAATGTATTTCCATTTTATAAAATAATTATCCATTCAATGCTTCCGATATTTCACTAAGTTTTAATACATCCTTAATTGTAGTCTCTCAAAGACTAACTGGGAAGCACAATTAAAAAAAAAAATCAACTCTAAAATGGATGAAAAAATTTTCTTGCTTTTAAGCTACTGAGCAATAATAATGTCAATATCATGGATATTAAATCATACTTTTCAAATTATTGTACTAACACTGTGTTCTAGTTATAAAGAAATTTTGAAAAACTAGAATCACATTGACTTTAGAAAAGAAACTTGTTTTATATTCTAAGAGATATTAGTAATGCTTCATACTTCATGGCCACAAAATATTTCCTGTATTAACCAGCCATGTTGAGCAGTACTTTTGGAGTAATAAACATATTTCAGAACATTAAAACATATTTTTAATGTCAAATTTTCTGCTGATAAATATAGGCTTATCAGCACTGCATACATATTTCAAATGTACATTATGAAAATATAATGGTAAAAATCTTAGAGCATATCTAGAACAAAATTCTGAAGGGACTTGAAAATGCCAATAGTTCAAAAATAGAAATAATGTATCTCACTAACCATCAATATATTTCTATTTATTTTAAATTTCTGTGCAAAGGAAATTTTTCAGTAATGTCATTTTGGGATTTCCAGAATCCATGGAATTATTCTATGTGGTAAATTAATGCCACATAGACTTCCACTAATTTAAAAATATTTATATAGTGCTACAATATATTCCCTTAACAGCAATTGCTTCTATTTTGGGTTTCAGAATGAGAAAAAATTTTATTCTTCATTTGATGCAATTGTATTTTTACTGTATATATTTTTATTTTTATTTTTTACCATGGTCTAGTATTACTTTTTTAACTATTAAATAAATTAAATTATTTATTTATTTGAAAAAAATTAAAATTATTAAAAGACAAATCAAGTCTATATAAAAACTAATGAAAACAGATAAAATTGATTGACACATAGCTACTTAAAAATATGCAAAATATGTTTCCCCACCCCTCTGCCTCCCTCCCTTACCCTCTCACTGAAAATAATGAATAAAGTCTTAAAATATATATATACAAAACACACGGGTGTGCAGAAAGATTTACAGTTGTAGTATAAATAATACAATTATAAATAATAAGACAAAAATGAACAGTGTTTCACTTACAACCAACTATAAACCTACTTTTACCCACCCTGTATCTTTAAAAACCATTAATCATCCAGTATTATAATTAAAGTATATTTACCATTTATTATGTGTGTTGGACAATAAAAGAGACATTGTTTTATGGGATTGATGGAAATTTAAAGTAGAAAATTCTTTCTGGTAGCAATTTGACAATAAATATTCCCATTCATTAAAATATTTATATTTTGATCTTAGTTCTCTTACCCAAAGATGTATGATCAAAATATTATTGATTTGTACACAAACAAATAGTTATTTCAAATATATAGTTTTGGTTAAAATATTCATCCTTCCTCATAATGCAATACAACAGTCATTAAAAACTGTACTTTGTTTAGACTACAGCAAAACTTCTCAATCTTTTTTCTTGTCAAGATGTACCTCCGAAAAATTATAAATTATACACAATTGCCAGAATGTATCCCATTTCCCTCTCTCAAGAAGACAAAAAGGAATATGAATTAAGACTATGTACCACAAACCTTGAAATCTGATAGTTTTTAATATGGTAAATGAATCCAAGTTTCTGTGCTCTATTTATAATGGGAATGAATTATGTGGCAATCCTTACTCCTGACCAAAATTACACCAATGTGCTCAGAACAAAGGCCAAGAATGGGTATTGGGCAGATAATTAAAAACCATATAAAGATGTCACCCTAAATGTTCATTGCAAAGTCAGTTTTAAGACATTCTATTCTATTTTTAGAACTATATGCTAATGCTTTAAATAGAATAAAATTTGTGGGACATTAAAATGTGATAAATGGCAGAATGTCCCAAGGATAGTGACACCCTATTTCCTGAAATCTGTGAAAGTACTTTTACATGACATAAGGAAATTTGCAAATAGACTTTATGAATTTAGAGATTATCCAGGTTGGGCTAATCTAGTTACTTAATTCTATTCACTTAAGCAAAAGGGAAGGAGTACTCATGGACATGGACAGCTGTGTGGTTATTATGGGGGAAAAGGGTATAAGGGGGATGGATAAATGGTAATGGAAAAAAAAAAAAGTCTATTCACTTTCCCAGACTAGAGGCAGAAGAGGTGCAGCAGCAGCAGGAGCAGCAGCCAGAGCAATTGAAGCATGAGAAGAATTGGGAGGACCATTGTGAGTACGTAGATGTCACAAGCAACATAGCAAGGAACAGGGGTTTGAGTGAGGCTCCAGTTGACAGCCAGCAAGAAAACAGGGGCTGAAGCTCCACAGCCACATGAAATGAATCTGAAAGAACCTGAAAGCAGATTCTCCTTCGGAGTCTCTAGATGAAAGTGCAGGCCACCAGACACCCTGATTCTAGCCATACAAGATTCTAAGTTGAAAAGCAAGCCAGAGTTATCCAGATTATGATATAAAGAACTACTAGATAATACTTAAAAAATTAAGCTGCTAAATTTATGGTAAGTTCTTATGATATTAATAGAAAACTAACACTGCAGGCATATTAGGGTTGTAGATTAAGTTAATTTAATTTTTTCTTTGTGCTTTCAACTTTCTTGAATTTTACAATAAGTAAAAATACTTTTTGCCTTAGGTAAATAATACTTTTCATTGAGACAAGGTTTAGTATATTTATAGAAATTCCATTAATTAACTGATTGTGATTTTTAGCAGATGAATTTTTCAAATTCATTTCTTGCCACTGTTCTTCTCTCTTTGAAATTACTATCCATAACACTTCAATGTTTAAAGCAAAGTTGTTTTGTAATGTGCTCAATTGATTGACCATTACTCTGGTACAGAAAATAACACTCTTACAGTTGTAAAGTAGAAAAGATAAACATTTCCTTCTAAATATATTGCTATACTGACTAATAGTGTTGAATTTGCCCCTCAGATTTGCTTAGAAAATGAAGTCATAACACTCAGTATTGTGATATCATCAGTGCTAATCAAAATCTGGGCTGGGGATTGGCACACTTTGAGAGGCACTGACTTTAATCATATATAGAATCTTGTCCTTTTTCCATTCAATATAAAATAATCACAAATAAAACCTCAAGGAATCCTCGAAGCTTATTACAAAAGGTATTTGAATGGGTCACTTTGTTCTTCAAACCTTATTGCCTGACATCTCTTCAGATTTAGCTTCCTTTCCTAAAGTTATAATTTTGCAAATAGCTTATAGTAAAATCTTAGGACAAAAGATGAGATCCCATCATTAGAAAGGAGGAAGACTTATAATATTATGTATTTTTTCTTATTAATTAACATCAAGAAGACTACCAGGGTAGGAAACCTTAAACTGTAATTGATGAATTGCTTGAAGCTCAGTGTGAACAAGCCTGCGAATTAAAAACAGCAGGGATATCCTGTCATAGAGGGGGACCCAACTCTTTTGTGAGTTTTACCTCCAAAATTCCTGCCAGGTTCTTATAAGAAAGAATATGGAAAAATCCTCTGCTGACTCAAGAAGACAGAGGGAAAAAGTAGCCATATTGAAATATGCCCAGAAAATTCCTTTCTTAACAAAGCATGCCTTGAAAAGAAACTATTCTGTGAGACCCTAACTGACCTGAGGCAAGAAAAACCCAGCACAAGCTTCCTTTTGCCTTCCTGTCCCATGTAAAATAGGGAAGAAAAACTGAGACTCTTGAGCATCATTTGTGCAATTCATAGTTCATAGACACAGGATCACTACAAAACTAAAATCTAATCATAGGGTTAGGAAATGCTCCCCCTCCCCCAACATTTTACCACCGTATCAGTGGGGCTATCCTACAACAAGGGAAACAAATCAAGGACACCAGAGAAAACTGTAGCCTCTTACTCAATGATGCTGATAGCTACAACAAGTAGTGTAGTATTATTTGAAAGAGGACTTGGAATAGTTGTAAGTCTATGCTGTGCAAAGTCAAAAGCAAACATAACCATTTAATAAAGGTTTAAAGCCAGAGAAGGCAGAAAATGATTGGAAGATAAAATAATAATAATAACAATAATAATAATAGCAAGGACAAGAAATAGAAAACAGCAAAAACATGGTAGGTACTAATCAAGTATATCAATAACCACTTTATTTATTCCAACTTTACTCAGGTATCATTAACAAATTAAAATTGTATGTATCTATTTAAGTTTCACAATGTGATGTTTTACCATATATGCACATTGTGAAATGGTTACTACATTCAAGCTAACATACAATATAGTACATCAGTTCAGATAGTTACCTTTTTTGTTTCTATGGTGAGGACACTTAAGATCTACTCTCTTAGCAAATTTCAAATACACAATCCAATACTAACCATAGTCACCATGTTGCACATTAGATTTCCAGAACTTATCATTCTTGCAAAACTGAAAGCTTATACTCTTTAACCAACATTTCCCCATATCCATATCCTCCAGCCTCTGGAAATTGCCCTATAAAGTCCATATAGATTCCATACAAAAGTGAGATCGTATACTACTTTTCTTCCTGAGTCTGGTTTATTTCACTTAACATAATGTCCTCCAATTTCACATATGATGTTTCAATTCAAAATATATTAAAAACTTAAGTGCGAGACCAAAAGCTACAAAACTACTAGAAGAAAACATAGAGAAAAAATTTGTTGACATTAATCTGGGTAATGTTTTTTTGGACATGAACCCAAATGCACAGATAAGAACAGCAAAGTAGACAAGCAGGAGTACAAAAACTAATAAGCTTCTGCACAGTAAAATAAACAATCAATAGAGTAAAGGACAATTTAAAGAATGTGAGCCCTGGCTGGTAGTGCAGTGGATAAGGTGCCGACATGCGAACCCAAAGGTCGCAGGTTTGATTCCCCAGCCAGGGCACATAACATGGTTGCAAATCAGGTCTCCAGTCAGATCTGTGGCTGGAGGCAGGTGAAAAGCAGCCATACATTGATGTCTCTCTCCCTCTCTGCCTCTCTCCCTTCCCCTCTTTCTAGAAATGATGAAATAAAAACTTAAAAAAAAAAAAAAAATAGAATGTGAGAAAATGCCCTTGCTGATGGCACAGTGGATAAGGTGCCAGCCTGCGAACCCAAAAGTCACTGGTTGAATTCCTAGCCAGGGCAACATAATCAGGTTGCAAGCCAGGTCTCCAGCCAGACCCATTGCTGGAGGCAGGTGAAAAGCAATCATACACTGATGTTTCTCTACCTCTCTGTCTCTCTTCCTTCCCTTCTCTCTGAAAAATAATAAATAAAATCTTAAATAGAAGAATGTGAGAAAATGTTTTCAAACCATAAATCTGATAAGGAGTTAACATCCAATTTATATAAGTAAAACAAATAATTCAATAACAAGAAAACAAATACATTGAGTGGAAAAATGAGCAAAAATTCTTGTATAGACATTTCTTAAAAGATGACATACAAATAGCCAGCAGGTATATGAAAAAATACTCAAAATCACTAATTATCACTAATCATCATGGAATGCAAATCAAAACCACAATAAGATATCACCTCATACCTGTTAGAATGGCTACTATAAAAATGACAAAAGATAAGTGTTTGAATGTGGAGAAAAGGGAACCCTTACACATTGTTGATAGGAATGTAAATTGGTATAGCTGTAGTGGAAAACATGAAGTTTCCTCAAAACTTAAAAATATAACAACCATATGATCTAGCAATCCCACACATGTGTATATATCCAAAAGAACTAAAATCAATGCCTCAAAGAGATATCTGCACTAAGATGTTCATTGCATCATTATTCATAACATACAAAACATGGAATAAATTTAAGTGCTCATTGATACATGAACGAATAAAGAAAATGTAAATGTATACACATATGCAGACTTAAATAGGAGATGCTGTCAGTAATCACTTTAAATATAGATGGTCTAAATACATCAATTAAAAACCAAAGACTGTTAGTGAAATGTAATGTCCCAATTATATGTATATTGTCTAAAAGAAATACACTTTAAATATACAGACACAGATAGATTAAAAATAGAGGTATGGTAAAAGATATAATATTTTAATACAAATTAAAGAAAGCTAGAGTAGCTATATTAACTTCAGACAAAATCTGACTGCAGATGAGGGAAAATTATTATAGGTAAAGAGGGCATTGCATAATAATAAAATGATTAAGTCTTCTAGAAGACATAACTAAATTTAACATATATGCACCTAACAAAAGTGCATAACATTAAAATGTGCACCAGAGTATAAAACAAAGGAGTATAAAAATATCTGAGGCAATAATTGATAAAACTTCAAAATTAAATTGGTGATTCTACTGCAATGATCAAATATTTAAATACTCCTCTGTCAGTAACTGATAAAACTAGCAGGTAGAAAATCAGTCAGGCCGTAATTGAACTGACAGCCCTGTTAACCAATTGGATCTACTTGACAGCTATAGAATTATTCATCCAACAAGAACAGAATACACATTCTTCTTAAGTTCACATAAAACATTCAACAAGATAGGCCACATTCTGAGCCAGAAAAAAAAAAAACAAAAAAAAAACCCATAAATGTTTTAAAATTAAAAGTATAAAAATCAAAGTATGGTTTCAGATAGCAATGAAATTAATAAATCAATAATAAAGATAAATAGAAAACTTTCAAGTACTTGGATAGCAAATAACACATAGGACAAAGAAGAAATCTCAAGGGAAAATTAAAAATATTTTGGGCTGCGCTGGCTGGTGGCTCAGTGGATAGAAACCAGCTTTCAAACCTAAAGTTTGCTGGTTCAATTCCCAGCCAGGGCACATAACCAGGTTGCAAGCCAGGTCTCCAGCCAGCTCTGTAGCTGGAGGCAGTTGAAAGGCAACCATACAGTGATGTTTCTCTCCCTCTCTGCCTCTCTCCCTTCCCCTCTCTCTGGAAATAATAAATAAAATCTTAAAAATATATATTTTGGACTAATTAAAAATAAAATCCAACTCATCAAAATCTGTATGAATGAGTAAAATAAATGCTTACAGAGAAATTTATACTATTGAATGCATATATAAAAAAGAATAAAAGAACTTTCAGCCAAGATGTAGGTAGACACATTGCATCTTTCTCCTCAACTAAGAAGGAATACATCAACTCAAAATTGGAGACAACCAAAAATTCCAGAAAACTGAGCTGCATGGAAGTCCAACAAACAAAGATATAAAGAAGAAATACTCATTCAGACAGGTAGAAGGGGCAGAGCCTGGACAGAGAGGATGAGGCTTGGTGGCACCACAGCTGCGGTCAGCTGGAAGAAAGTGCACTTACACACTAAGAAAGAGTGGGGACATCTGGGGAGTGCTCCTAGCACCAGACCAAACTGTGCAGCTCCAGGGCTGAATGTGTGGTGGGAAGGGGAATAAAACCTCATTGATTCTGACTGTGAAAACCAGTGGGGGGTTAGGTGGAGGAAGAAACTGCAGGTCTCTCAGCAATTTGTTTAGAGGTCCCCACTGTCCTAGAACATCCACAGACCCACCCACTCTGGAAATGACAGAAGGGCAACAGTTAGAGAGGTGCCAATCCCATACTGGAAGTGAGAGAAGTGCCTAGAAAAAGAGCAAGTGTTGAGCAAATAGGTTCTCAGACCCCTCCCCCACATACAGTGCCATATTATGGTAAAAATGGGTGCCCTCGACCTGCTGAACACCTAAGGCTCTGCCCCTTATGACCTAACGAGTGTGTCAGCTCTTACTAAGACACAGAGACAAACACAGGAGCCTGTCAAGTTGAAGGGACAAAGAAGTATGGCCCAATAAAGGAAACAGATCAAGGTCCCAGTGGGAGAACTAATCAATGAGGAGATAGCTAACCTAACAGGTGAGTAGATAGCCACCTCACAGGCATAGTTAAAAACTCTGGTAATAAAAATGTTCACAGATTTGACAGATATTGCATACAGCAAATGCAGAAGCAAAGAAGTGATGGCTATGCTAAGTGAAACAAAGGAAAATCCACACAAAACTAATGGTGAAGTGAAGGCAACTGGGGTTCAAATCAGTGATTTGGAATCAGGAAGAAATAAACAGTTAACTAATACAGAATGAGGAAATAAGAATTGAAAATAATGTGGAGAGGCCTAGGAACCTCTGAGACAACTTTAAATGTGCAACATCTGAATACAAGGCATGACAGAAGGAAAAGAGCAAGAACTTGAAAATTTGCATGCAAAAATAATGAAGAAAAGCTTCCCAAATTTGGTGAAAGAAGTAGACATACAAATCCATGAAGCACAGAGACTCCCAAACAAGCTAGACCAAAAAGGACCACACCAAGACACATTATAATTAAAATGCCGAAGGTTAAAAATAAAGAGAGAATCTTAAAAGCAGTAAGAGAAAAAACAGAGTTGTCTACAAAGGGGTTCCTATAAGATCATCAGCTGATTTCTCAAAAGAAACTTTGCAGGCAAGAGGAAGCTGGCAGGAAGCATTCAAAGTAATGAAAACCAAGAACCTACAACCAAGATTACTCTATCCAGCAAAGCTATCATTTAGAATGGAAGGGCAGATAAAGTGCTTCCCAAACAAGGTAAAGCTAAAAGAGTTTATCATCACTTATAAAAGAGTTTATAAGAGTTTATTATATGAAATGTTAAAGGGACTTACAAAAAAGAAGATCAAAACTATAAACGTTAAACTGACAACAAACTCAATTGTCAACAATATAATCTAAAAAAAATAAAAACTAAAACAAAGTAAACAAGCAACCAGAATATCATCAGAATCATAGGTATGGAGATCAGTGGGAGGGTAACCAACTGGGAGGGGAAAGGGGAAGAAATGGGGAAATGGTGCAGGGATTAGGAAACATAATTGATGGGTATAAGATAGTCAGGGAGTAGTTATGAATAATAAAGGAAAGGGTGAAATCAGGGAACTTATAAGTACGACCCATGGACATGAAATAAGGGGCCTGGGATTACAGGAGGGAAGGAGGTTCTGGGTAAAGGGGCGCAAAAGGAAAAGAAATTGAGACACTGTAACAGCACAATCAATAACATCTACTTAAAAATAAAAATAAAAAAGAAGAAAATATAAAATCAATAGTCTAAGTTTCTACCTTATTAAACTAGAAAAAGAAGAGCAACTTATATCCAAAGTCAGCAGAAGATAGGAGATAATAAAAGTTAACGAGACATCAATGAAATTGACAACTGGCAACTAATAGAAAAAAATAATTAAGTGAAAACCTGGTTCTTTGAAAAGATCAATAAAGTTGTAAAGAAGAGAAAAAACAAATAATTAATAACATAAATGAAAGAAGGACCATTACTACTTATCCTAGGTATATTAAAATGATAATAAAAGAGTACACTGAACAAAGCTGAGGTCATAATTAAAAACATAGGTGAAGTGGACTAATATTTTAAAAGGCACAATCCACCAAAGCTCACCCAAGGAGAAATAATCTAATTAGGTCCACATATATTAAATAAGGTGAATGAATAATTAATAGCCTTCTAAAGCAGAAAACAACAGCCCAAATGCATTCCATGGTTAATTTTACCAAATATTTAAGGTAGATATATTAATTGAAGGAACATCAATTGAAAAAGAAAAATCAAACCTCTACAATCTTCTCCAAAATGTAGAATCAAAAGAAGCAACAACTCACTTACTTTGGACCAGAATTACTCTAAAGCCAAAATGAAAGACATTACAAGAAAGGAAAACCACAGACCAATATATTTCAAGGATAGAAATGCAAATATCCTCAACAAAATATTACCAATATTACTCAAAGAGACAATGTATTAAAAATTACATAGTATAGCCAAGTGATACTTATTCCAGATATGCAAGATTGGCTCAACCTTCCAAAATCAATTAATGTAATCAATTACATCAATAAGCTACAGAACAAAAAAAAAAAAAAAAAAAAAGATTGTATCAGAAGGTACAAAGCATTTGACAAAATTTAATACTTGCAAATGATGGGAATTTTCAGCAAACTAGGAATAAAGTGAAACTTCCTCAAACTACATCTACAAAAGCCTACAGGAAATATCACATTTAATCACAGAAAACTAGTTGCTTTTCTGCTAAGATCAGGGACAAGATAAGGGTGTATGTTTTCACCACTCCTATTCAAATATGTACTAGAAGTCCTACCAAATCAATGAGATAAGAAAAGGAAATAAAATGTGAACATATTAGGAAGGAAGAAATAAAACAGTCTTTATTTGTAGATGTCATAACTGTCTATTAATAAATAGAAAAATAATCAATAAAAAACTCCCTGGAACTAATAAATGATTGTGGAAATGTTGTAGGATACAAGGATCACATACAAAAGATAATTTATTTCTTACATATCAGCATTAATAATTTAACCTTAATTAAAACCACAGTACTATTTATATTACCACCATAAAATCTTAAAAGCAGCTTGTTCCATTTGTTAATTGCCTTTTCTCTTTTGTCCAAGGTTAATTAACAATATTTTTATGTATCTATTTCAGGACTTGCAAGCCTATTTTATTGTTCTATTTGCTTGTTTTTTTTCCAGTACCTACTCTCTTGGTTACTATAGCTTTATAGTGAATCTGCAAGTCAGGCAGTGTCAGAGTAATCCATAATCACATTCCTTAGTGTTTACCCAAATGAGCTGGAAACTTGTCCACACAAAAACTATTACATGTGTGTTTATAGCAGCTTCATTTATAACTGCCAAAGATGTAAAAGCAACCAAGATGCTTTTCAGTAGATGAATAAGTAAACAAACTGTGGTACATCCATATAATAAGATATTATTCAGTGCTAAAAAGAAATGAACAATCAAGCCATGACAACAGCTAAAAGACACTTAAATATATATTACTAAGTGAAAAAAAAAAAAACAAAACAAAAACTAATGTGAAAAGGCTACATACTGTACCATTCCAACTGTAAGATATTCTGGAAAAGACAAAGCTATGTAGTAAAAAGATGAGTGATTGGTAGGGATTCAGTGGGAAGGAGGGTGGGATGAATAGGTGGAGCAAAGGAGTTATTTAGAGCAGGGAAACTGTTCTATATCATTGGATGTACACCATTAGATAAAATACATTTCTCAAAACCTATAGAATATACCACACAGAAATGGACCTTAATATGAATTGTAGAATTTTTAACTATAGTTAATAATAATGTTTATCAATTGTTACAGATGTACTTACACTAATGTAAGATAATGAGATGGGAAACTGGTAGGCAGTCAGGAATCATATGGGAATTTTATGTACTGCCAAATTAATTTTTCTATAAACCGAAATCTGCTCAAAATAAATAGAACATTATTTTTTTTCAAAAATGAAATATAAAGAGGGAAATGCCACATCCTTTCAAAAATAACAGTTGTTGAGACCCAAATATTTAAATACTCCTAGTATTAAATACTAGTATTAAATACCTAGTATTAATACCTAGTATTAAATACTCTTAATTCTAGGTCCAAAGAGAAATTTAGCAACTCTTCTGCCTTAAGTTGTACATTATTTATTTTATCTAGGAGGTCTATCCCAAAAGTATCAGTACCACAAACTTATAATTATATTGACATTGACTTGATACTTTAGGGACAGACCTCGTGGTTATTCTATGTGAATTAATTCTAAATGGAAAACCAGTTAAAAGTCAAATGAATAATAAATAAGCACATTATTTTAAAAAATAATCTCACCCTAGACTCTTTTTAAGCAAAAACTGTTATTATAGGATTAACTTCCAGTTTCACTAAATTCAGGCTTGAACATCAAACCTTCACTTTCAAAGATGAGCCTAAGAGTGATCAGTCATAAAGAGGAAAGTACTGGAGAAGAAATTGCAGGAAATGTGGAGACTGGGATTTCTGACTGAACCACAATTAGAATTTACCACACATACTGCCTCTTAGTTATTTGCCATCCCATAATATAGTTTAATAGTCAGAGATAACCTGTTTTGAGATACTTGCTTGTGTGACTATACAAATGAGGAAAATATTTCTGTAGCATATAAGAAAACAACCTTACCACTATACAAACTGATCTGAATGAAAAAGAAGGATATAAATTATTTTTTTATTTGGATTAACTGGTTAAATACTACTTATTCTGCCCAATCACTCATCTTCCTGATAATGCATCATGCTAGACCCCCAAAGTAGGCTAATTCCCATTATTTTTCCTGAAAAGAATTGTACCAATTCTTACTTTTATTTCCAGTTGCCATAACTATGTCATCGTAACATAAAAATATAGGAAATTTACTGATGGATCAATAACGAACATTCAAACAAGAAATATAACAGTAGATGCATTTTACATTAGTTTCTGACTTTAGATCCAAATCTTCACCAGTTTGCTAGAATGGTTGCCATCTTGTCTTCTAACTGTCATGCCAAGTAATCAGCTTTTTAATCTTTCCTTTTTTCCCTGTGAAAACTCCTGTTGTCTGTATTGAGCAGGAGTATAGAATTGTGGCCTTGCTAAAGTCCTTAAAATCAGTTTGGTTTCTGAAAGAAGAAATAGGTGTCTTCCACAGCTGATGAGAAGGAATATACTCAGGTTTATTTCAGGGGCTCTCCAGACTCACGCACTCTACTCCCTATGGAAATTGGCCTGTCTATTGTGCATCAAGAGGACAGACACAGATACCTCACATTTATGGAGTATTTATTTTTCTCAGAAACTGTAATTGGGCCTTTGTATTCAATCACACTTAATTTGCAATACAGTCATATTAGGTGGCATAGTTTTCCATACCTAATTGTTGTGAATGTATTTTTTTCAGAGTTTATTTATTACTTTTAGAGATAGGGGAAGGGAAAGAGTCAGAGAGGGAGAGAGACATCAATGTAGGATTGATGTCACCTGCCTTCAGCTACAGACCTGGCTGGAGACTTGGCTTGCAACCTGGTTATGTGTGCCCCAGCTGGGAATCGAGCCAGCAACCTTTGGGTTCGCAGGCCAGCACCAGCCAGGGCTTATTGTGAATGTTTGAGATTTGTAAAAATATCTATCTAAACTGGAAAATGATAGAGCTGGACCTTAACTGAGTTCTTACCTTCAAAGGTCATGCTTTGCTGACATACATGCACATACACATATTTCAGTAATTATAACCTTCATATAAGAATATTCACACATAATATAAAAGATGGGTTATTTTCTAATAGTTAGTATATTACATTTGCTCTAAAATTAATGCCATTCTCTTGTGATATGATAAAAAATTTATTCCTTGATCTCTAGCAAGAGTCTTAAGCAAGCATTAAATACAGAACATAATAGCAGAATGCAGGCACAAAATCATTACCATAAATCTCACTGCAAACTCAGCAAACCAGAAAAGACAGCACATTAGAGGGGAAATTTCAAAGAATGAATAGCATACATTGAATGAGATATTTAAGCCTTGGTTAAGAACAAAAGATCTAGAAAAAGATTTACAGATACCACTTCTTACTTTTAAAAATGCATTAGTTACAGCATCCAATGGAAAGAACAGTTAAGGAATTAAGACAAAGAAAAAACAATTACTCTGTAGAATCAAAAAATATGATGATCACATGTCTGAATCTCATAATAATGTAGTAAAGTTGGGATTCTAATAGATTACCAATAGAAGTAAATTAGTATAACTTTCAGAAAACAATTTGACTGAATGCAGTCTCCAAGCCATTTGATTAAGTACTCTTGTTTGTTAAAAGAAAACTCTAACCAAAGAATAATGCTAACACAAAGAAATTTGTACCATAAAATGTTCATTTTAACATTTTTGTGATAGCCACAAATTGGAACTCTAATTTCAAATTGAAAGTGATCTGAGCGGTAACTGTATCTATGAGCAAACTAAAAAAAGTATTGATGATATAATGTTAACTGAAGAAATAGGATACAATCTTATCTATAAATTCAAATGTTTATATATAATAAATATATTTAAATTAAAAACTTTAAAATATAGTAAAATAATTTGATTATTTAAACTACAGCAAGGGAATTGTAATGAAATGCCAAAGGTATTAACAGGAAAAACCCTGAATTTGTGTTGGTAGTAAGGGTCCATGTCATTCACATGCCAGTAACTTTAAGGAGTTTATACCAGATGCTGTGCAACCAATTCAGTCATGCAAACACTAAGATGGTGTTTCTCAGAGGATACCTGCACATCATATCTTTCAAAGAATTATAAATTAAGAATGTGTAGACAGAATCTGTAAATCCTACATTGGGTAGCACTGGGCTACTGAAAGAGTTGATAGGGATTCTCTATTTGTACTAGTGGAAAATCACTTTGTCATTACAGATTGAGAGCTTTTGAAGCATCTGTCCAAGGAGGTCTATGTTCATGGGTACCCACACCAAATGGATGCTGGCTGATAAAGGCTCTCTCTCTGATATAATAAGCCAAGACTGGGTCAAAGTACTAGGAAATTGGGAAGACATGTTCATAGTAGGTATAGAAAGAGGGTGTTTTACCCAAAGGTAAATTAGGCTTGAGAAACTGGCTTTTACCCCAATAGTTTTATCAAAGTTTTTTTTTTTTTTTAAAGAAGTAGAATTCCCATACAGAACACCCAACATTAGTTTCTATTACACTGTTAATAAGAGCTTATGGAGCAATTATCTAGCTACTATTGGACACAGGGATTTTTACATGATCCTCTTGGATAAGGAGACATAAGAATAAGCTTTCTTGATAAAATATTTGCTGGATTCCCCTTTTTTCTTCCAACAGGAGTCAGCAGGAATAAAATAACAAGGGGCATAAGTAAAGATTATACAATACACAACTGTTCAATGCTAGAGCTTCAAAAGCCTTGAGTATTGTTTTTCTGAAAATTTGAAAATTACTTTTGGCTCAAACAACAATTTATCTTCTGATATATTTAAAAAGACATACAGATGTGCCATTCTAAAAGTTAAGGTATTACTAAACTTCCAGTTTTCCCAATGTGTTTCTCTTTCCTCCTCACACCCATCAATTTTTGCTAAAATTGTATTCTATTTTAATGAATTCCAAAAGTAAGTTGCAAACATCAGTATACACATATTTTACTTTCAGGCATTCAGTATTCATAAAAATATAGTTTAATATTTACTTTTGGTACTTTTTAAATGCAAAACACATATATCTTATACACAAAATCCTATTTTACTTTATTTCTGTTTATAATCTTCCTAAGGCTTAACTTTATACTTAAATGAAACAATATTTCTTCCCTCACTTGACACAGTATGATCCTTCACTATTAAAAATGAGAAAAATCAGTTTGCTTACCTTTTGACTTTTTTACTCTCAGAATCTCCATATTCTGATTTTTGTTAATTTATTATTAATTTAATATCATTATGATTCACTTCTTCTCTAACTATAATTCTTAAGAACATTTAGCTTTAGTCCTACGTTTAAAAGAAATGAATAGGCTCCAAGATGGCGACAGAGTAGAGAGCAGTGCTGATGGTGTTCTCGAGTACCAAAGCAGCTAGAGGACAGGATAAGGAGCGTGAGACGTCTTCAGGACCCTAGGGATTGGAACGGGCAGCATCTGGACACAGGGGAGCACAGCCCAGAGGCAGAGGAGACCAGCAGGACAGTAGGTGAGGCGTTCCCCACTGACCGGCCGGCGGGCCGAGGTCGGCTCTGGGCAGGGGCGGCTCTGCCCAGAGGGGCGCGTTTGACTGGGGCCAGTTCCGGGCCTGCTGGTGACTGGAAGTCTCAACAGAGAAGTGCGGGCAGCGAGGGCAAACGCCGTAGGGAACCGGGAATTGAACTCTTGCAGGGGAGGGACTGTGAGAAACTCACTCCGGCAACGGGGAGAGGAGGCTCCGCGTGCGCGGGGCTAGAGGCGGAGAAGAGTCTTGCGGGAAGCTGGAGCAGGGGAGTGGGAAGTGCACCAGCGGGGCGGCGAGAGAGCCGAAAAACGGAGCTGCTGGGCCACCGGGAAAACAGCAGCTAGAAGCCCCTGCAAGGGGGGAGGCCCAGCCCTGCGCAACCACACAGGCCCCCAGGCTCCGCAGGAAAATCCCAGCGGCGAGCCAGTGAGCCGGGAGCTAGTGGCGGGGGTAACTGACCCGCCATTGCTGGAGACAAAGGCCGTACCGCCCACGCCTGGGAGGGGCTCATCACTGAGGCCGCTTAAAGGACTTCGAGGAGAGCTGGTTGGCGTGGGGGCATGGTGCCCGCCCAGGAAGGGCGGGACAGTGTAGGCGGACCCCTGACAGTGTTGACTGACAGGCCAGGCCTCCTCCCGGAACTGCGGGGATGGGACCAGTCATCACAGGGACCAGCGAAATTGCGGGCTGCCCTGCAGAAGTGCTGGGGGCGCATCCTGGGCAGGAACCTCCACCAGGAGTGGGAGGGGGCTCCCTGCAGGCTCCAGAACACCGGCAGCCCTAAAACCCAGCCAGGCTGCTGAAGGCCCAGCATACTTAGGGGTGGACACTCAGAATCAGCCCTACTGTGACAATCAGAGGCCCTGCCACGCACCAAGACCGGCTAGAATATAGACTATAGACTATAAAGTCCTGACCAAGAAAAAGAGGCAGCATCAGGAAAGGGATTGCTGCCAATCTCAAGCGCCTGAATTATACCAAGAGCAATATGAACTATTAAGCCTCAACATATCCTTTGCAAAAGTTACTCCTCACATATTCTTAATCCCCCCCATACCTCAATCCACCTAAATACCCAAGACCCTCCCCTACTCTCGAATTAAAGTCTATTCACTCTGTGGCTATAACGCATTCCCAGTCCTCAATCTAAGTATTCCTCCCTTCCCCAGCCTTTCT
>PVIW01013886.1:0-25537 GCA_004026585.1 Noctilio leporinus | reverse complement strand
CTTGGCTATTGTAAATAGTGCCGCTATGAACATAGGTGTGCATAGGTTCTTATGAATTGGTGTTTCAGGATTCTTTGGGTATAGTCCAAGTAGTGGAATTGCTGGATCAAAAGGCAGTTCCATTTTTAGTTTTTTAAGGAAACCCCATACTGTTTTCCACAGTGGCTGCACCAGCCTGCATTCCCACCAACAGTGTATGTATCTTTATATTTCTACTGTTTCATAATTTTCCCAATCTATTGCACAAACATGTGGATGTTTACATAAAATAGCACATCTTCTTTCTCATGCGTTTTGTTGTTTGGATCCTATAAATAGAGAAAATAATTCACTGTATAATCATAAGAAAGGACAGTTTCCATTTGCTTGAGGAAAGGTAATATACTCCTCTGCTGCTTTTAAATCACACTTAATGATATTTATAAATAAAATTTTTGTCACCAAATTTAGAGTCAGTAGACTAATTATACTCATGAGTAAAACAAGAAAGGACTAATGTTTAACTTCTCAGAATAGAAGAAAATAAGTGACTCTGTTCAAATGGTAATTAGGAATTTTTGTTTAAATTTCAATAAAATGCAAACCTATTATATTTCAAATAATCTGGAACAGATCAATTAGTACTTTCATTCTAGGTAATTAAAAGCAAAAATATACCAATTTGAAAGTTCCATAATTTGCTCTCTTACTTTAAATAGAGCCCAACTATACTCAGATATGTCTATCTACGAAGTTCTGCATCAGAATTGTAATAATTATATGATGTTACTTGTGAAAAATACATGAGTTTTCTATTCATAAGGTTCTTGGATCCTGATTTTGCAGGAATGATTAATAATTATTTCAAGAATGGCTCCATTTGTATGTATTGTGAATTGTAATGTTACACTATAAGTTGTATAATCACCAGCAATGTTTATATAACATTATAATTTTTGAAAATTTGCTTTCTATAGTAATTATTTTATTATAGTGTAAGGGGGATGTTAAGGGTTAACGGCCGTGGCTCTTGGGCAGCAAGCAGCTTGAGTGTAATGGCCTTGGCTCCTGAACAGGAGCCAGCTGTAGCCAGCTTGAGTGATAAGAAAGGTGCTGAAAAACTAGCTTTAATTTCTATGTCTGTTTCTGTAACCTTGCAAGGCCAGGGAGTGAAACTTCAACTATAAAAGTTGCTTTTTGCCTTAGCTAGGGGCCCAGAATTTGGAGAGCAGCTTCTCTGGGACCGTGCGTGAATAAGGATCGTACTCCTGCGCTTCCCCAGTGTCTGGTCGGCTTCCTTCTGAATTCTGATAGAACAATAGAAGTCACAAATAGATATGCAATAAAAATAATACAATATCATTTAAATGAACAAACACAGTATTTGTATAGTTTTCAAGAAAAAATAAACGAATGAATAGATTCTCAAAATAAGTCTTATTATTACTAGACCTTAACATTTTTTACATTTAATAGCTGCCTACTGAAATCTTCATTTCTGCCCAGTACAAATGCATTTTTCGATGAAATTATTGATGATTAAAATGATTTCTTTCTTTCTTTTTGGTGGAAAAGGAAAGGGGGTTCATTTAAGTTTTACAGATTCAAAATAACGGTGGGTTTCTACCATTATGTCCCAGTCTCTTTAAAACACCCCAAAACACTTAGAACTGCCTCCCCATGCCCAACCAGGCTAGTTTCAGAACACGCCAGTCAGAGGTACCCTCTTTCAGAAAAGCAGAAGTCCGCAGCTCAGTATTCCTGATCACACACAGTTCAGCATTTCAGGCATTTCCACTGATCCACTCTTAGTTAGGCAGGTCCCTGCAATTTCAGCTTCATCAGCAGTGCTGCTGTGTTCTCCAGGCAGGTTTCCTGGTGGGTTTCCACTTTTCTTACCCCAGGCAATGTGGCAAGCTATCTCCAGACCACATGGGCTTCCCCCTTCCACCCCAGACCTCTTAGCCAACTCCAGTCAACACCCTTTCAGACCCTGTGGCTTCTCTCTATTTATTTATTAAAGTATATAAGTCACTATTTTCTCTTCTAGAGAGTTCTGGGAAAAGTGATTTCTCCCATTTCATTTCCCAGTGGAGTAATTTTGTTATAGTATTTTTACTGTAGCTTATTTAGTCCTTTTTTTCCAGTTTTGGTGCATTGGCTTAAACCAACAGGGGGAAAAAGAAAAGATCCTGTAACTAACTATACACAATCATAAGCCTATCAATTCAACATGACTAATCATTACATGGCCTCTCAAAAGTTGCTAAATCAGAGCAACAAGATCATTAGACCAATGGTATTTGTTTTCTGGTGCCTTTATAGTTTCTTTTCTTTATAGATTCACAGGAGAATGAAAATTGAAAGGGAAAGATCGTACTTGATTAACCTGAGACTTTAGGTATCAATATAACTAATTCCTTTAACCTTATTTTACAACATTATTTTGCTCTCCTTTTGGATACTTTCTACTCACATCAAAACTGAAATATTTTTGCTCTATTAGAATAACTTAGTTTTAAGGTAATGATATAAATGTGAAAATAAAAAACATGGACTAATAGAATAACATATCTTCCTTTCACATTAATTTTGTACCATGAGGATTTCCCTTGCATAATTAACTTATCTTTTACCCAGAATTTATTTTATTTTTCAACTTGTGTCATTATACCTGAACTTAATAATGAATCCTTAATATTTTGAAATATACCCATTGAACTCATTTACATGACTACTTAATAAATACTTTAAAATCAGCATTTTGACTCATTCATCAAATGCTCTATTCATTTCTGATTTTCCCCCATATAACTGACACTTTTAGGCGCAAAAGTAAGACTTGGATTTGGAACTGTGATTATATTAACCTTCATCTTAGCTTTCATTATGTATATGATATACTAGTTATACTTTAATACCTGACATTTCTCATGCTTAAAATAGCATTGTCATAAAAATCAAACAATACAACTATCTTAATATAATAAGGGTCTCTGATTATTATATATTAGTTGTCTCACTCTAGAAAACAGAGTTGTTACATGCCCTGGCCATTATTTATAAATGTTACATGTGTACGGTGTTTATTTTTATGCATTTTGTAAACAATGGTCTAGTCAGTGGACATCAGGTCTTCCATGGACCAAGAGGAAAGCATTCTAAGGACCTACACATGGGACACTATGGTGTGGCAAGATGGTTTATTCAGGTGGAGATATACCCTGGATTTTCCAATATCCCACCTTTTTTTGTCCTGTAATGGAAAAAGTCCAATTGTGTCCTCAGCAAGGCCAAAACAGGCCAGGTTCCAGGGTTTCTGTTTCATGTGAAAGCCTAGTCCTTTCAAGTCATCTGCTGTGGGCCCCGTAGCTGGCCGACCCACAGGCTCCCAGGTGAAAGAGTGCAGAAACGAACAGGGTGAGTGTGGTTCACAGAGCTTCTGTGGTCTCCTAGGCCTGTACAGCTTTTCAAAATAACAAATCAACTTTTCAAGCTTTCACAGGCTTTCATAGACCCACCTTTTAGCTAGACTGGCAGGGTTCTATGGTCAAGCATCACTCTCTGTTGTGTGTGTGTGTGTGGGGGGGGGTATGTGACCCCACAACCATCTGGTACCAAAGGGGCAACAGTGCTCCTGAGGAGATATCCTGTGCTCCCAGAATTAAGTGTTCATGATTGCAGTACTCCAAAGTGTCAGAATGAATCTGTAAATGCTATTGTTTCCTGGTTAAGCAAGAAGTCTCATGCTCCCTATTTTATTATTGTCCATGTCTAATTCCCTTTCTTTTTTCCTTATTACTGATTAACTACTCATGGTAATAATATTTTGTAACATAACACAAAACTAAACCTCTTAAGGGACCCTCTCAAATTTACACTGTAAGGTTTGAAGACTCGGGAACAACTTACAAGAGCAAGTTGATAATCCACATGTTACCCGGGAACTGTCACAGAGGTGATGTGAGGCATCATGGACACTCCAGGGTTTGCTCTGCCAGACTGGGGGCTGGATGAAATTCTGAGGGACTCTAAGACTAAGCCCTCCAGAGAGCTGGTGGCTCTTGGAACCTCCATCAGGTTTTAGGAGTTTCAGACCAGTCTAGGGAGCCCCGCCCCAGAGGTGCATCTGTTTGAGGTACCATGCCATGGTCACAGCTTGGGGACTGGGTGCAGCCAATCTACTGGACAGAAGCACCCAGCTCTGTCTGGTGCTGCAGAAGCAGTCCATGCAGAAAAATCCTCAAGTCATCAGGTCAGCACACAAAAGCTCCTGGTCATGAGGCCAGAAGTTGCGGTTGTGTCTGTTGAGGGCCACTGGGGCTGCATCCTGGAAGTCGCATGGATGTTTTTGCGTAGCAGAGCTGA
The DNA here is from genome assembly GCA_004026585.1 of Noctilio leporinus. NCBI lineage: Eukaryota > Metazoa > Chordata > Mammalia > Chiroptera > Noctilionidae > Noctilio > Noctilio leporinus. Next base: position 21,190 of record PVIW01013886.1, on the reverse strand, counting down.
GGACTCCAGGTAAGCCCTTGCACCCGTGGATGCAGACCGGACCCACCTATGGTTAGTCTGTCAAGTTTATTCCAGTTAATTTTGTGTATTGTTCTTCAATCATATTTTCCTCTTGGAGTCATGTTTTAACCATTTATAATGTATAAGCATTTTTTTTTTTTTTTTAGTTTTTTTTTTTTTTTAAATATTTTATTTCATTATTTTTTTTTAGAAAGAGGGGAAGGGAGAGAGGCAGAGAGGGAGAGAAACATCAATGTATGGTTGCGTTTCACCCGCCTTCAGCCACAGACCTGGCTGGAGACCTGGCTTGCAACCTGGTTATGTGCCCTGGCTGGGGAATCGAACCAGCAACCTTTTGTATAAGCATTTTTAACCATTCTTGTTTGGGGATTGTTATTTGTTTTATCCTACTTGGTTACTTATCCGCTGTTCTCTGAGAGGATTAAATGAAGTTAGAAATGTAAATCCATAATATATAAATAAATATGTATTTATATTACACAGTATATTAAAGTATGTATTTATACTACATATTATGTAAATGAATATGTATTTTATTATATATAATTAATGCATATGTTACATAAATCTATAATATACATATATTAATATTTAATGAGCTTATATTTGCATATATGTACCTACATAATACATATACATTTGTATATATAAAGACATTTAAACTAGGCATATATAGTTTGAAAATGCCAAATCTTAAATCATGATCTCATTTGTTTACATATGATTTCTATTCTTCACCATTTCCAATGAGGCATTATATATTATGTGGTATTTATAAGAACATATTAAGATGACATTGGAAAGATGTTTTGTCAGAATATTAAAGTTATGGTTTAATTAATGAAATAGAAGGAAAGTTTCATTGCTAGAGTTAAGGAAATGAAACAAAACTTGCTAAGGAAAACTTAAAGTTGGTATTAGTTTTTCCTGAGATTTAATCAGAAATGGGACTAAGGAGTTTATTTGACTGTCTTTGCCAAGTTGAATATTACTTGAGACCAGATATTGAATTACTATGATAATAAATAAACAAATAAAAAATAAATAAAGCCAGAAGAGTTAAAGAGAAACAGGGCAAAAAGAATATGTTGCTTCTCCCCACCCCCTACTCAAAAAGATTAGTCTCCTGAAACCTACATTTCCTGGTATTACAAAGTGAATTTTACAGTGAGGAAGGAAAAAGGGTCCTTCCCTGAAGCATTACAGCAAACCTGAAACAATTTTGGTCTGACATTTCCTGCAGCTAAATCTTATGGGTAACAGATCAAAGTCAAGGTGAATGCTTTTCCTCACACCTGAGCATCAGTTTGATTGTGTAGCAATTGGTACAAAACCTCACTACCAGCAACAGAACAAAGAGATCTTCAAAGACAATCTAAACTAATCATAAAAAAGCATAAATATTGTTGACTTTCTAAAAATTTCAGTTTTAATGCTGTCCATTTTTGCCACCTTTTATAGAAAAAAAATTTGATTATATTCCAAACTAGGCAAACTTATTGCATATATGTTCTTTTTTTTTTATTTTGTGATTTTATGTTTTATGTTGATCTTTTGTTTCTTTGCAAAATTATGTTTTAGTGGATAAGATATAGACTTCCCTTGAGAGAATATTCTGAATGATAACTAACAGTATAGGAAGCTGAAGGCCTCACTAATTTAGCATCCTTTGGTATAATTTCCCTCACACATTTGTCAGTAGTCAATTTGGATCAACTCATTAATTTATGATATTCATAGTGCAATGTGTCTTGTAGGTCATCTCTTTAGGACATGTTTGCATGTATGAAGATACAAAAATTGAGTTAAAAATAAATTTCTACCAACATAAAGTTAAATATTGATACTGGGTTTACAAATTAAGAGGTTTGGTTATTTATGCCTCCTTATGAACTTGAAACAATATCATGGATAAATGATATAATTATATGGTGAGACAGAACCTTGACATTGTGCGTGATAATGGTGTCTGTTCAAGTAAAGTACTTTCAATTAAAACAATAGCATGCATATTGTTTCAGTCTATGGGAACTCAGCAGGAAATAATTATGAAATTATCAAGGTATACATATAATTTAAGTAGCAGAAAATGTGGCTAATTTAAAGTGACTTTTTCAGTATTTCTAAGTTTCTTTCCACAAACTGTATACAGGCAAATGAAATACAACACACAAACACTGTAAGAATGCCATTTGTTCTGATAAAAGGGTGGATCTTCAGATGGTAAGTAACCAAGTTATAAAACATGGAATTCCATGCAATGTTAAAAGTAAAAAAGTATTTTCAAGTATAAAATATTTCTTTTGTCTCCAATAAATTTGGACAGTGACGCCAACACTTAGAATTTAGGATGATGAAGGGTTTTCATTTACAACCTAAAAGTCTAAAGAAAATTGGACGACTAATACTAAGAGCTTCTGTTTTACAAAGGTTTCCCATAGTTCCTTAATGTCTTAATAAGTATTTAAATGCCAAAAGCTTAGCATTGATTTGTATGTTTACATATTTTTAAATGAGCAATAATATTAAAATGTGACATACTTTTACATTTGGTTTATTAGAAATAAACTGTACATATTGAGACATGTACTAAAAAAAAGAACCTATTTATCTAGAGCAATACAACAGAGACAATGAAAAAAATGGTCTGTATGGAAGATGTAAAGTTAATAGTTTGAAACAATTACTAATTTAACAATACACATTTAATAAACTTAAGTAAACACCCAACTTGGGCCTGAATAATTACTTACTTTATTATTGTACTTTAATATTAGGTCAAAATATTCTGATTAAGAATATATTCCTGAGTCTACATTAGTACAGTTTTTAATCTAATTTAAATAAAAAGTAAACCATTCACATACATTTTTGCTATTGATAAACTTTTAATCAGTGATTTTCAATAGTTTTTAATTATATTTGCAATAGTTTTTAATAGTTTTAAGTATAAAACATGCTCATTGTGAGGATTTGCTATGTGCTTGCTTGGCTAGAATAAACTACATTTCCCACAATTCCTTTTCTTATTAGTTAATTACATTTTAGTTAGTTAGCTAGACTACAAGGACATTTTCTATGGAGAGCTGGAGGCAAAAAGAAGGCAGTGACCATTTATAAAAACTTGTTTTTCATCTGCTGAATAAACACATTGTCATGAAACAAGAATTATGCCTGCATTCACTCTCTTTCTCCTAGATATCCTTTAGTTTCTGTGACCATGGCTTATGTGTTAACATTCATTTTCATCTAAAAGAACCCAGCATGTAACAGAATAGCCTTGCCATCAAGGGAAAAATAATAGAGAGCAAAAGATTTGTGGTTTACAGGCACTGTGAGTTAAATGAAGAGGCTTTCTGCACTAGATCATGAACTATGATGAACATACTTCTATATACTGATGTGGTCATGGTTACGTGACTGTACATTTTTCAAAGTCATTAACAATGAAAGTTCAAACCTATAGAAAAAAAATTATAAAAGCTTATTTAAGCTGAAAGAAGGACCTTCCCAGAAGCAGCAGAACACTGCTCTTAAATGGTGAATCCCTTTACAGTGTGTGAAACGTGACAATCAGCTCCAACGTGTTGGAATTCACTGGTCTCGTTCCCCATCACACTGAAACAGCATGACTTATACCTGATAGAACAGTGCGTGTTGAGTATCAGTTACCAGCTACCAAGTTGCCAATACAGCATGTGGCCCTCTTAAGGGCATTTGCTTCGCATCAGTGTAAGCTACTGTTCCTGAGGCTTTAGGATTCACATATCGGCCAATCAAAGAGAAAATACAAACATCTCCTCTTTTGACTAACTCTTATGATCTACCAATGAAATGTTTCCTTCCCTTCTCTTCACTGATGAGCTGTCCTGGTACAGAGACCTTAGCCGGGAGTGCCATATGGCCACTTTGAAGTGAATAGGAAACCAGAATGAAGAAGAGAGTTACTATGACGGCGAGGCTGATTCATTCTAACCACAAGTTGGGTAAGAGGAAGATTTTGTGGGACACCTATTTTTACTTCTGTTTATTTTGATATGCATTTATGGGAAATCATACCAAATGCTTAAAACAAAAAATAATTATTTACTGCTTAGACATTTCTGGAAAGAAGGTTTAGGTTATCCCAACCAGCAAGTCACCATGACCAATGGACTTGCTTGCCTAGGTCAAAGTGAATATGAATTGGATAATAGAAGAAGAAACTTATAAATACCAGTGAAGATTATGTGCTTTAATGCAAATATGAAGAATTCAGTAGTTATATACTGTTCTACCTTGATTGATATTATTTTATGTCTATCATCTATCTATTTATATTTTCTTTTTTCTATTCATTTTCTTACTAAGTAGTTATACAAATATGTTAGCATTTTATTTTGTATCTTAGTGTTTAAGTCATAAAAAATCAAAAAGAGAAGGTGACTTTGAAGAGGAATGAAAATATCTCAAAGGTGGATAAAGTAACAGACATAGAGGCAATTAATGTATTTGTAAATATTTAACAATCAGCTCTGATTTAAAAGAAGAAAAAACATTTGTGATTTTTTATTTACATGATTACAGTACTTTGATTTCCAGCTTTCAGTGTGATAGCACTGAATGCAGAGTTGGCACAAGATGCACAAAATCAACTCCTGTGAGCCAATGAATGTATTGTTCCAATACAACAATGCATGTGGGACTTTGCAGATCATACTCTCCAAAGATTGCCAAGATAATATAACCTCTTCCACATGCTATGTTTGTGAAGTACCTTTGATAAGTCTTCCCATTGAAGCCTAGGGATCCCTTTTATCTGTGGGCTCATGACTACAGAAGTACTGCTATGTGACACCAGAGGCTAGGCTATAAAGGCTATTTATCTCCTTACAGGATCTTTTATGTTTTTGCTGTTTAAAGGCAGGAGCCACATTGTGAGGAAGCCCAGGCAGCCATGTGGAAAGGCTGCATGCCTGTATTCTCACCAGCAGTTGCAACAGGTTTCCCAGCTCAGCACATCTCCCAACAGTCATGTGAGTGAGTGAGCTTTTAGATCATTTCAGCCTTCAGGCATCGAATCCACTTAGGTTTATGAGGAAAAATAATAATAATAATAATGAGAATAGCCTTGTTTTATTTTAAAGGAAAATTTAAATTCACTTCAGTTATACCAAATTCAAATACATTTTAGCTAATATCAAATTTTGTGTGGGAACAACTCCTATATTTCAAAAATCATTGGCTTTTATGAGACACTCAGCAGACATGGGTCCCATACTTGGCCATTCTTATATTGTCTGTATCTGAGTATGGATGAATTCTCTCAACAGCCTTTTCATACCTCTGATCTCCCCAGTATGCACTTGTTCTGTTCCAAGTAAGCATCATTTCTATTTCTTTCCCAGTAATATCCCCTATATGACCAATTCAGAATATGTGGATATGAGCAACAGATGTGACTGGACAGCAGTTAGGGTAGTTAAGTGAAATTAAAAAGTGTTAAGTTCCCACAAGTAGATGAGTGGATAAAAAGCTGTGGTACATTTACACAGCAAAATATTACTTGGCTGTTAAAGAGAAAAGAAAGAAAGAGAGAGAGAGAGGAAGGAAGGAAGGAAGGAAGGAAGGAAGGAAGGAAGGAAGGAAGGAAGAAAAAGAAAGAAAGAAAGAAGGAAAGAAAGAAAGAAAGAAAAGGAAGGAAGGAAGGAAAGGAGGAAATCTCACCTTTTGGAAAAACATGGATGGGCCTGGAGATTGCAACTGAAATAAACCAGGTGGCAAAAGACAAGAACCATATAATCCCATTTATATGTGGAATCTAACTGAGGAACAAAATAGAAACAAAGCCATGGATACATGGAATAGGCTGGCAGCTGTCAGAGAGGAGGGGGATTTGGGACTGGGTGAAAAAAGGTGAAGGGATTAACCAAAAAAGCTGATATACATAACACATGGACACAGACAACAGTATGGGGCTAACCAGAAGAAAAGGGGGGTGGGGCAGGGTAGGTGAAGGTGGGCAAGGCGGGGTGGGGAAATAGGGATAGAAAGAGATTTTGGAGTGATGGGCGCAAGATGGCATATGCAGATGATGTATGTTTTTATGTCACTCAAATAAATAAAATTTAAAACAAAAGGGGTACCAATGTAAAAATGAGAGAAATGTTAGAAAAGAAAGAGATGGACCTCTTCAGGAAACCACTTTGGTTTTCCCATGTCTTGGGACTGAATCTGGTGCTGGAAGGTATGCTGGGAGAATGTATTTTATGGCCTCTCATATATGTACATATATTGCAGAGCAAGGGATTGGTTGCCTTTTGTTGTGATCTATCTTTCCAAAGACGTTTGTGTAGAAAAATATCTTGAAAGATAAAGATAGGGTCTCCCTCCTGAGAAAGGGCTATTTGCTTACTATTTATTGTAAAATATTTAGGCTTTCTAAATGCAGTGGGCCCCCATTATTTTTGTAGTCTTACACCTAGATTTATCCACATGTACACTGTTAAAGTCAGGACAAGGAGAACTGATGTAATTATTTTGCATGTATTCATGCTGCCTGTTATACTGTGTGAGTGCAATTCTTTTCTCTGATTAAGAGGTCTTGTGTCTTCTACAACCTTCCATGAAACTGGCAACTTATCTTAATGGCTTGAAAGTGGATTGACATCTCAGGCTCTTCACTACTTTTGACAACTTGTAGTCCAGAATGAGGAGAAACTTTGATAATTGTGATAAAATGAAGTTCTTTTTCCCAATTAGGATAATAATGTTTTTAATGCCTTAGAAATTTGCATTGTGAAAGTTTACTGGATTGTGTTTAATGAAACCAGAGATGCATAGAATGGAATGGAATGATGAGGACCAGGCAGGAGGAGGGATAAGGAGAGGTGAGGAGATATGGGGAAGGAGATAATATGAAAGACCCATGGACATGGACAACAAGGTGGGGATTGACTATGAGAGAGGGGCAAGGGGATGGGGAGAATAGGGAAATGCAATGGGGAAAAAATAAAACAATTGTAACACAACAACAATAAATGAAAATAAATTTAAAATAAGTAAAATGTTGAGAGGGCAACATTTTTCAAAGTTCTATTGCTCTAAAGTTTCTCATCACTGAAAATGTCTACTGAGACCTTGTTAAATACATGTTTGCCTAAATAGCACTGAAGTTAAAGTAAAAGATAACTGTCCTCCACTAATTAATACTTCATGGCCTACGCAACACCAATTATTGTTTATCATTCTAATTCACTTTTCATCAAGATTATTTTTGCTTCTTTTGGATTTTGTTTTTAAGATTGTATTTATTATTTTCAGAGAGAAGGTCAGAAAGAGAGGAAGAAAGGGAGAGAAACCTACTTCCAGCTAAGGACCTGGCTGGAGACATGGCTTGCAACCTGGTTATATGGCCTAGCTGGAATCGAACCAGTGACCTTTTGGTTCACAGGCCGGCGCCTATCCATTGAGCCACACAAGTCAGGGTTTTTCTTTTGTATTTTAATCATACTTTCAATCCATTCAATTTTATTCAAATTTACTTTACATCAATGTTTGTATACCATTTAAGATTGCACATTTTAAAACATCTGTTTCAATTAAGGTTTCTTTCTCTCTTATTATCATATTTGGTGCAGCTGTTTCTACCATTGACTGTCAGATACCAGAAGTTTATTTTTCTTGCTTTCTCAATGTTGTTTTCTCACTTTAGGAGGAAATGCTTTTAAAACATCAATTAGATTTGGGTGAAAATTTTTCTTACTATTTTCTTCCTATTTCTGTACTTCATCCATTGCTCCAAAGGAAGTCAATAAACCATGTTGATACAAGTCCCTATGGAAAGACCAGCTATGAGTAAGGCCATCTGGGAAAGCCACGTAGGTTGTGTGGCTCAGTCTTCTGAGGGTGGGAAATGGCACCACCAGCAGGCACCTGAGAGAGGGGTAACTAAAGGTGGAAGCATGAAATATTGAAGTATTCTTCATCTGATAACACCATACTCTTTGAGACCTCTTTTTCATTTCTAATTTCTATAAGATTGTCAAGAAAAACGTGGGAAACAGATCAATGTAGATGTTACCATTTGGAGCCACAGAGGTTTTAGGTTGAATCGTTGTCTCAGTGTAAACCTAAAGGAAAAGCCAATAAATCAATGAGTAAGGCTAAGTATAGCCCAGTGTTCGGATGCTTGATTATATCACTCATATTTTTCAAAAGGGATTTGAAGCCCATGATGGGTCATATATCTTGTATACCTTATGTCATTATATTCATCACTATACGTGTATGTCAAATATTGTACTATTATTTGATACATGAAAAATAAATGAATATCTTGAATTAAATGTGATATTAAAGTTCTATATTTGTAACTTCCTATTGGAAATATCCATATGAAGGAGAATGTTTATGATACTTAATAGCCTGGAAAAGCTTCATGCAATTTAATATGTATTATATCTAAACTCTTTACAACAATACAAAAGGAATCCTTGTGGCTTTCATTTGTGTGATCAAAAGCTGATATTCACAATATTTTAGGTAATCTATCTGCTCAGAGTCACAGGCAATGTCACTAAAGTGGAACAGTAACCCTGGTCTTTGACTTAAATTTTAGCTTCTTTCTCTTTTATATAGAAATAACAGAAAAGTCACTGTTTTGGTAATTTGTATATATTTACTGGAATTTTAACATTTGTTTTTAGTTCTAGATCAGTCAATGTAGCATATTCTTCAATGGATAAGTGATGTTTATTCTAGGATATTCATTGTTTTATTCTGATGCAAAGTGAAATTTTTTATATTAATAGTTTCCTAGATTCCTTCTAGTTTAAACAATTTTTGGTTTATATATTATATTATGTAATTATGTTTTCTAAAAATGATAACAATCAGATATTAACATATTCTATTAACTATTTCACACATGCTTATATGTGTATAAATAATATATTCTACAAAATATGTATCCTTGTATATGTGGGTGTGCTTGTGTATGTATGTTACTTGATATTTATGAGAAATAATATCAAAATCTAAGTATCTTCTACATTAATTCATGCTGATGAAGATTATTTATTTTTTACACATTACTCAATTTTATTAAACAATACTAATTTCATGAAGTGTGAATTATTTTTACATTAAGACATTTCAAACATGGAGTGGTAAACTTTAACTTTTGCAATTATTTAAAACTAATCTAAGAAATATTAACCCTTTTAAATGATGAATGTTTATGGTGATACATATTCTTTCCATGTAGTTGTCAGATGGCTTTTGGTGTGAATTATTTTAGATGCAGTGGTGGATATTTTATGTTAAATATAATTTTATTCTTACCATTTTTCTCTCAGAATTAAAATTGTCCCTTTATTTTTGCCCTGGTAGTGATATTAATAAAACTTAAAAGAGTAGAATATTTTAAAGTTTTAATTGTTAGAGTATAAAGTATGGGAGGCACATAAAAATACTCTCAAATACTTTTGAGTGAGCCAGTTAACATAAAATAGAAAATATATGTTTGATATATATAGCCTCTCATTTTTCTTAACAGTTTAAGAGTCTTGTTAGGAATAAGATAATTGCTTCCTTTTAGATAGTTTATAATTCCCATAGAAACATGTTTGAGGTTATTCATGAAGTGAAAAATTCCTCTTATAAAACTAAGAAGAAGGTTAAAGGAAATTCATCATACTAAAATATCAAAATGATACTTGAAAAATTTTACATGAATAACTACACTAATTGCTGGGGCCATTCCTTGCTCACATAGCTATTTATCAAAGACAGAATGATAAATATAGGCTATGGTTTATAAAATCCTCTTGAAAATATTAAAATAAATGATTCACATTGTGCACAGATGGCTATATGCAAAACTACTGCATTATAAATTCAGAAAAAAATTTTCTGTATGAATTGAGTAGGATTTTAGTGAACTAAATATGCATGATACCTTTAAATGAATGACTGGAATGATTAAGTTTTAGGATCTTGAGAAATCGTTATAATAAATAGCAGTAGGGAGTTTTACAGTTAGTTTAAATGTGTAATTCACAAAATGATGGGATTTTAGTTTTATGAGATTCAAGTTATATAGGAGGAAAAATGATGAATGCTGGTAGTTAAAAATCAGAACATCTTATTTTCTCTTCATTGTATGAGCTCTTTACTTCTAAAGTTGTTAATGCTACTAGTGTAAAGGCTCTGGAGTGATTTTAGTCTTTTTGTTTCCTGATGTTCTGAGTGCTACTCAACTAAGATTACTTGGAAGAGAATATTTTCATAAAAATGAAAAATTACTCCTCTTTTTTGGTTAATTTTTATTTTATTTTACATAAAAATGTACTCTATTGCTCATATATTAACATCATGAGGGTTAGTAAGATTATGTTTCTGGAATTGATAGAATACAGTGGGAAGAAATAATTGCATTATGGAAAATGATTTCAATAGCCACACAAATCCTGAGTATCTTTGAAATCTGTTCTTTGGCAAGGCACTTCCAATATTACTTCTTTGCATTATTTTCATTATCTTCTTATCTTTTTAAAAATATTTTTTTAATTATTTTTAGAGAGAGAGGAAGGGAGAGAGGCAGAGAGGAAGAGAGACATCAATGTATAGCTGCCTCCAGCTATGGATCTGGCTGGAGACCTGGCTTGCAACCTGGTCATGTGCTCTGACTGGGAATTGCACCAGTGACTTTTAGGTTCGCAGGCCAGTGCCTTATCCCCCGTGCCACCAGCCAGTGATTAATTCTCATTTTTGCTCCCCAACAAGAGCATGTTTACAAATTAACTAATAAACATGAAGCAATATGTTTGTTTGTTTTTTTCCTTCATTTATTTGAGCAGAAATCAGCACATGTTTTTTGCAAAGGGCCAGGTTCTAAATCAAGTCTCTCGAAACTGCTCAACAGGCAATGTTGTAGCAGAAGAGCAGCCACAGTTAAGTCCTAAATGAGTCCATATAGCTGAATTCTAATGAAACATATTTACAAAAAGAGGTGGCCATATTTTTGCTTCAGAAAATAGTTGGCTAACCCTTGTCAAATAGAATCTACACAAAGTTCTAAGCACACGGAGGCCTGAATGTGCCAGTGTATGCAATCTCTGGAAACCTCTAGGATGACTCATTGTTCATTAACCCTGGCGGAAAGTACTAAGCAAAGTGTTAGCAATTCTGTAAGTCTGTCTTGTGAGGTTGAGGGGTGGAAGTCACCCTAATTACAGATAATGGCTCAGCTATTGTTGACAGCTATACATGAGGTCTGTCCTGAAAGTATCGGCCATGCAAACTTTTAATTATATTGACATTGGTTCCATACTTTCGGAACAGACCTCTTATTAGGCTAAATTAAAGGTAGAAGAAGAATCAAGCTACTCTAAGTGGTATCTTTTCTCTGATAAATAACTTATTCAATAAAAAATAACATCTAATTTTGTTTAAGTATTAAATGGTATGACATTTAATTAGGCTCATTTACATTATGTAGATGTAGACTGAGGAGATTTGGTTTGTGTCCTTGATATAACACTTCTTCCAACACTCGTTGAAATAGCTCAGTGGGAGCTGATATATATATTATTGTTGTTGTATTACATCCATCCCCTTTTTGCTCCCTTCTGTCACCCTCCCCACCCACCCATTTTCCCCAAAGTCAATCCCACCTATTGTCCATGTCCATGGTTCCTTTGTACTAGGAGCTGATATATTTTAACATCTAGTATTGGAAGAGTGCTCTGTCTGTACAGTAACACTTCAAAGTGCCTTTGTGTGGGAGAAAAAATACTGGTCTACTCCTCTCTCTTACTGTCATCTGGTGAATAGTATCTCATAGTTATTTGGGGACAAAGAGAAAATAAGATATCATCACCTCAAATCAGACTTACTATAGCAATGTTCAGAAAATTTGTTGATGTACATTTTTGCATTTCAGTGAATTTCATAACACAACATGTTTTTTAAAACAAATATTTAATGAGTGGGCATTGACAGATATGCATACTTAAATTTACGCTGTGATAGAAGGAAGCATTTCAAATGAGAGAGATGATGTCAGCATTCCTGAATCATCCTCTTAGGTTAATTGTTTTCTATTTCCCTGGACAGGCTATTTATGTGATTTATAGCCAAATATGCTTCTTTGATTGTGTAAGTATGCCTTATTGTATGAAGTAGCATTCAGAAGCTGAGGATATTCATCCACTTATTTACATCAATTTTACATATGCACATTACTCAGCCTTATGTTTATTTATTCATTTCCTGTTCATTTAACTTGAATGTATTTTTATGCCCTTTCTGGATATTAAGAACTATCATTTCCAAAATTTCCATTTTTAGCATTTTTAAATAAAATTATCTGTATATTTTTCTTGGAAACATTAAACAGAAGGTTATATATATAAACCTGTTTAACGTAGTATAGTAACATGCTAAAATGATGTTATATAAACTAAAGTTTATCTACAAAATCAAACAGGAAAAGGTAGTGGAAATTAATAATACTGACTATCCACTGGGTGCCAGACAAAAGAAGACTCACAAATTCCTATGAGCTGGGCTTTGGTCAACTTATTTTCCTGGAAATAAAACAGAAAATGAACACATTTTTTTTTTCCCACAGGAATGCCAAGTTGTACAACCCTTGACGATTGAGTTACACTGATTAAGGAAAAATCAGGAAAAAATAAAACTAAAAATTGAGCATTATGCCTGTTTTATCTTTCACTTTTAATCCCATTTTCCACAATAAAGCCTTTAACGCACTAATGGATTTTACTGTTGGGTTAGCACTAAACCTCCTTTGAGTCTTATTCTTTTAATTTATTTATCTAGAGGGAGTAATTAGTTTGGATCAACCCATGAGCAAATATGTTGCGATATCTTTTGAGTAGCCATTTACTTTGCTCCAAATGAACAACCCAATTCTTCTTCTTCTTCTTCTTCTTTTTTTTTTTTTGCTTTGCTTCTCAGTTGTTGATATTTGCAAACCATACATTTATTCTCACCCTTAAAAGTCAAGGATACAATTATAGTTCTTCACTATCCAAAATTGGATTCAGGAAATTCATTTCTCACTGTGATGGAGGGTAGCTAGGAGGAACAATATGATTTAAAAATACGGTAAACAATATGATGATTTCTAAAACAACATGGGATTATCGTAAATCAAAATGCCTACTCAAATTTGAGAAAATATCTAGTAATTATTTCAGATTGAAATTAGAGAACAAGAAATTTATAGCAGAAGAACAGAAAATGTGGGAAACCTGAAAATTCAGAAATAAGCTCCATTACCTCAACTTCATTGTCAAGGTTTTACTTGATCAGATTTAATTCTCATTTCATCCTCTCTACTCCATTTTCTTAACAGTGAGAATGATTTTCTTCTTTTCTCTCATAAAGAGAAAACACATTTACATTAACCTGCTTCTGACAAAGCATTTTATTTCCCTGAAAGAAATTAGTAAATACATTTGTGGGCACCAAGTATAAGCCAGAGTTGGTGTTAGTATATTGGAAATGGACTATCTACACATTGTCAGTCTTCAAATACCAAGAGTAATACTGGAGAAGTGCCTCTGACTAACTTCTCAAATTTACCTTATGTTTCTCTTTCTGAATTACAATTACTGTTAGTAACACAGTAGTCCTCCCTTACTTGCAGTTGATATATTCTAAGACCACCTGAAACTGCTGATAGTACTGAAACCTAGATATACTATAGTTTGTTTTCTTATGCACACATATCTATCATCAAATGTAAGGATTTTCTTTGTTATATCTGAATTGCCCGAATCACTACTTTTACACTTTGAGGCTATTGCTGAATAAAATAAAGGTTATTTGAACATAAGCACTGTGATATTGAGACAGTTTATTTGATAAATGAGACAGCATCTAAGTAACTAATGGGCAGGTAGTTTATGCAATGTGACTATGCTGAAGAAAAAGATGAATCACCTTCCATGCAGGGCAGAACAAGGTGGCTGGAGATTTCATTAAACAACTCAGAATGGCCTGCGGTTTAAAATTTATGAACAGTTTTTTTTTTTCTGGAAATTTTTAATGAATATTCTCAGACTGCAGTTGACTATGGGTAACCAAAACCACAGAAAGCAAAATTGAGGGTAAGGAGGAATGACTTTCTACCTGATTTATTTCTTTCGTTTCCTGTCTTTTATTGTATCTAGCCATTAAAGTGTACTTCCTATAAACTGACATTATATTATTGTTCCAAAATATTCAGTACTTTTTGGGCACTGTAGTAACACCTGTATATTCTTTTACAGTTTCATTATTAGTGATACTTTTGTAACTGATGCCATGTGCTTAGTCAGAGCCTGTTATTCCTAGTTTACACATGAAGAAATGTCTTACAAAGATTAAATGGCTTTCCAATTCAGTTGATATTTTGGAACAGAAGAAATATTTATGTGATAATCTGTTCTGATCCAAAATTTCATATTCTTTTCTATCACTTAATTTGTTATCTTATGAAAGACTAAATTCTCAGGAAGGCTAACCATCTGAATTGCTGATGTTTCTCCAAACATAATTTTACCCTATCCAATGTAATTTTTGACCATTATTCCAAATATGAAATTATTCCATTTCGAGAAACTAAGAGCAGTGTTCTGTCAATATGTAACACTTAAAAACTCTGACATTAATAAGAAGACTGTATCAGTGACACCGAATATTTCATTAATTTTATTAGATGAGTCCAAAGCTCAAAAACTTAGGTACTAAACCAAAAACAAATGAATGATTTAATGGTCTATATAGTCTATATTTTTATCATTATTATTTTACCTTTCTAAGTGAAGTATTCTATTCAAAGATATAATTTAAAAATAAGAGTGAAGACCTGTTTGGTAACACAGTGGATAAGGCACCGGCCTGCAAACCCAAAGGTCACTGGTTCGATTCCCAGCCAGGGCACATAGCCAGGTTGCAAGCCAGGTCTCCAGCCAGGTCTGTGGCTGGAGATTGGTGAAAGGCAACCAAACATTGATGCTTCTCTCCCTCTCTGCCTTTCTTCTTTCCTCTCTCTGAAAAATAATAAATAAAATCTTTAAAATAAATAAATAAAAGTGAAATAAAGTATGTTTGGTGCATGGTGACAATATATAACCGGATGATCTTAAGGTGAGGTTTGCCAGCAAAAATTTATTACTTTGTGTTCAATGTCTTGGATAGTCCTCACCACCCAGTTCATACTGTATGGATTTATCTTAATGAAAACTGGAAAAGTAGGAGAAAGTAGGTGGCTATCATATATAAAATTTTAAAATATTTTATTTATTAGTTTCATAGAGAAGAGTAGGGAGGAAGGAAGAAAAGGAGAGAAGCATCAATGTATGGTTGCCTTTCACCTGCCTCCAGCTAAGGACCTGGCGGGAGACCTGGCTTGCATATGGAGGATACTATATACACACACAAGGAAACAGTCTAGGTTATTAAGAAGATAATATAATCCTGGACATAATAAACAACTTGTATTATAATTAACATTGAACTAGACAAAGTACAAAGATGCTTTGAAATGCAGAAAAAGCAGAAGCCATGAGTCAGAAATAAGCATCAGGCCTACGTTCAAACTAAGGGTTTCTGCCAACCAGTGTAAAGTTGAAATTCTGAAATGCCAATTTCACTGTAGAAGACAGGAAGGAAATCCAGTGGCTCCCCCAAAATGTCTGAAATAAATAGGAAAATCCCCACTCAGCATTAGCTCATAAGAATAACATTCACAACAAGGGAATGGCTGGAAAGCAAACTTAACTATACAGGAATGAACAGAAAATAAAATGACCTGATTGTGACACTGGTAACACAAACACTAAAAATAATGTCATACACAAAATGACTCAAAGAAATAGAATAACTAAATTATCCCAAAACCATTAACACAATCAAATTAGAAATTTACACAAAGTGAGTTCTTTTTTGCAAATGAGTTCTACCATATCGTAATTAACCTAATTCTAATAGTTCGGAAACTCAAATATTATAAAAACTGGACATTCTTTATCTCATTTATTTTATTTTATTTTTTAAAGATTTTTTTAAAAGATTTTATTTCATTATTTTTAGAAAGAGGGGAAGGGAGAGAGGCAGAGAGGGAAAGAGATATCAATGTATGGTTGCGTTTCCCCTGCCTCCAGCCACAGACCTGACTGGAGACCTGGTTTGCAACCTGGTCATGTGCCCTGTCTGGGGAATCGAACCTGCGACCTTTGGGTTCGCAGGCCGGCGCCTTAACCACTGTGCTACCAGCCAGGGCTTAAAGATTTTATTCATTTTTTTTTGGAGAGAAGGGCAGGGAGGGAGGAAGAAAGGGAGAGAAACATCAAAATATGTTTGCCTTTCACCTGACTCCAGCTGGGGACCTGGCTGGAGACCTAGTTGGAGACCAGGTTGTGCCCTGGCTGGGAACCAAACCACCAACTTTTGGGTTCCCAGGCTGGTGCCCATCCACTGAGCCACCAGCGAGGATGGTCTTTATCTCATTTTATAAAGGTATATACAGTATGGGCACCAAAACAATTGAAGTTAATTAAAAGAGAAATAAAGAAGATTGATTTTACTTAAAATGTAGTAGTATCATAACTTAATTTTGGGCAATGCAGAAAAATTAATATTATGATATAGTTTTAGTTATTCAATAAAAAATCCAAATGTTTAATATTAACAAATTAAACATGGGCTTCTCATATTAACATATCAAAAATTATTTTATTAAATGTACAAAGTATGTATATTTTACAACCAGTTAATATTTACAATTTATCAAACCCAAATGGTAGGGAACTTTTTAATTTTAATATAAGCAGGCACAAAAATTAAACATGATAAATGATGAATTGTTGAAAGCATACCTTATAATTAGGGAAAATAAAGATTTAATTTAATACCACTTTTGTTAAGAAACATAAATTTAAAATGTTTTTAAAACATCCAAAAGTAAGACACATGTGGATAAGGCGCTGGCCTGCGAACCCAAAGGTCGCAGGTTCGATTCCCCAGCCAGGGCACAGAACCAGATGTCAAGCCAGGTCTCCAGCCAGATTCATAGCTGGAGTCAGGTGAAAGGCAGCCATACATTGATGTTTCTTTCCCTCTCTGCCTCTCTCCTTTCCCCTCCCTCTGAAAGTAAATAAAATCTTAAAAAAAAAAAAAAAAGAAAGAAAGAAAAAGAAAAAGAAATTGCACATAATCTCTGGTCTACCTCCAAGATACCATCCATGGCACTCAAACATTGCTCTAGAAATTGCCAAACATCTCGTTGTCAGCAAAATCACTAACCAGTTGAAAATTCTTGATAAAGAGGATTAAATGAATGAAAATAGGCAAGGCTCTTTTGAAGAGAAAATAGTGGGAGGACTTGTTCTACCATATAATAGATTATAATGCTAAATTTTAGAGATTAAGAATGTGTATAGTACTAACTTTATAATAATATGATGAGTTATTTAATGATGAGATATGAACCAATTAACTATATGGAGAAAAGTAAAAATTCATCTCCATTCCATGGCATGAAAAAAATCAATAACAATTAAATAGGAAAATTAATGCAAATGACTAAATTATGAAAGTTTAAAAAATAATATGACTATTTTATGAATCGGTTTAGAAGTTATAGAAGACAAATAATTACAAACCATTTGATGATAACTTACAAAGCTGACTTACTCAATAACAAATGTTATGTACTTAAAAATGTATAATTAGGGTCAGAATATGTCAAAGACTGTCAGAATAATGTACAAAATAAATCAAGAATTTTTATTCCACATACATCAACAATATCTATGACAGTAAAAATAATTACTGGATGGAAGTTGTTGAAAAACATCAAGTATTTCACCATAGAATAAGTACAGGTAGAGAAGCTCAATTCCATGAATATCAGAGAAGAAATTTATTTATTTATTTTAAAGATTTTATTATTTTTAGAGAGAAAGGCAGGGAGGGAGGAAGAAAGGGACAGAAACATAGATGTATGGTTGCCTTTCATCTGCCTCCAGCTACGGGCCTAGCTGGAGACCTGGCTTGCAACCTGGTGATGTGCTCTGGCTGGGAATCGAACCAGTGACCATTGGGTTTACAGGCCAGCACCAAACCACTGAGCCACCAGCAAGGGCCAGAGAAGAAATTTAAATCCATAGTGAAATATAATTTTATATTCACAAATATAATTAAAATTATATTAAATTCCATCTATGTTAAGCATTAAGCATGTAGGAATGTGAGACACATAGTTTCCATCTATTACTAATGGGACTGTAATGGCACATTCACATAATTTCTTTTTCAATTCCAATAAACATGGATGTGCACATTGGTAGATATGTTTTGTGATTGTCTGTAAGACCACTTTCTGACTCTTTTATAAAGATTTTCTTTATTATTTTTAGAGAGAGGGAAAGGGAAAGAGGCAGAAAGGAAAAGAGAAACATCAGTGTATGGTTGTCTTTCACCTGCCTCCAGCTATGGACCTGTTGGAGACTTGGCTTGCAACCTTATCCACTGTACACCAGAGTTAAATATTATTTAATATAATGTGTGTGTGTATATATATATATATATATATATATATATATATATATATATGATCATTATTTCTTAAAGAGATTTACTTGACTCAATTTAGTTTCACTACATTTCATATTAAAAATGTTCAAAAAATTGCTAATGAAATTGCTGAGGTATACTGCTGCTGCTAACATGCAGCACTTTTTAGATGTTCTATGTATTTGTTCCAATTATTTGAATGTAGTGGGTTATAAGACATCCTACTCAAAAGAAGTTACAAATTCAATTTAAATATTTAACGAATATCAAGTTACACTGACAGTTCACTGAGTTTAATTCACTGGGTATATAGAGTCTGCCACTAATCTACTATCATATTTCATAAAAGAGTTGTGACAAGACCACACATCCATAGTAATTGAATACAGTGATATGGAATGTAAATGAACTAGAGAATAATGCATTAGAGACTCCATAATATCTATAACATTAATATTCTCATTTTTGGTAGCTGCCAGCATTTTTGACTAGGTAATTACATGTATGATTATGTTTTTACATAAACCAAAATGATATCAAGCTCGAAGAAAAAAAATTGTTTAGTAAAACTGAGCATACATGCAAAGATATCCAACATCATTAGGGGTATTGTTAGAGGACCCTGGTATTAATCTTATATTTCAAATTTTAAGAACATATTTCGAGGGCATTGCAACTTTTAAATATTTATCAAGTCAGATATATTATTTGTATTAGTGACCTCTTGAACTGTTTTTATTCTTTAAGAGATTGTTTAAAAAAACCTCTTTTTAATATTCCACAGCACCAATGTGTTATGCCCAATGCCTGGTGCATACATTTTTTACATGAACATATTTGATATAATCCTTAACCAAGTTATGTGCTTTTTTTCTATTCAACTATCTTTAGGTTGTTTCACTTAAGTATAACATTTTGATTTTGTAACATTTCATCCATTTTTAATTAATCTTTTCATAAGGCCATAATATTTTAATTGATCACTTATTAAAACATATGTGTTGCAAACTGTTGTGATTATTGTAGAAGGAGCAATTTATTGTTCCCATTAATCTTGCAATCTAGTGGGAGCAGACAGAAATAGAATTAATAAACAAGAAGGTATTACAGATTAAACAGGTAGATTAAAATGATTAGGTAGTGATGATAACATAGATTAAGTAGTAAATGATGGCCTGATTGAGAGGTCATTTTAACATCTGTCAGAGTATTCCAGGGAAGTGTGAGCCCATTCTAAAATTGATTTAATGGGTCAGAGTTGACATTTAAACTACAGAATAAGATAACAGACTGGCTAGAGTTAACATTGCATTGAATGGAATATCAGATGCTCTACACACAGAAAGAATTAATGCTCTCAGTTCTTTTGTGGATTAAGGATGTGTGAAACTGCATGTCTATGAATATTTACTTGTTTGTGTGCTATATGTCAACATACAATGCACTTCTTCCCATTGATCCAGATCAAAATAGTTTGGAAAGCACCAAGATATTGTAAATGTCCTTTTATAGAAATAGGCTTGGAATATAACAGTTATTTAGCCATTATAAGACAATAGATTCACTTGTGCTTCTCATTTAACCCTTAAGATAATAATATTAAATTTTATTAACATTCTTTTTTACCCAGAGGAAGATAATGAGGCACCAGATACATTAGGTATTTTCTTAAGTGCAATTTCAAATTAACATTACATTTGAATGTATATTTTGTATTATTGGATATACTTTTAAAATAAGGCTTGAAGAGCTGTTTTTCATGATTGAGGTAGCAATCATATTTCTATTTTGGAAACTCTGTTTTATTTCTTTATATCTCAATACTTTGATAAAATGTTGCAGTGATCTTTTGGAGCTAAAAATGTGTGATCTCCAACTTACACCATACACCAAAATAAACTCAAGATGGATAAAGGATTTAAACATAAGCAGTGCCACCATAAAGGTCCTGGAGAAAAATATAGGCAGTAAACTTTTGGATATCCTACGCAAAAGTATGTTTATTGATACTTCACCAAGGGCAAAGGAAATAAAAGAACGAATCAACAAATGGGACTATATCAAATTGAAAAGTTTCTGTTCAGCTAAAGAAAATATCAGCAAAATTCAAAGGGAACCAACTGTATGGGAAAACATAGTTGCCAATGATACCTCAGACAAGGGTCTGATCTCCAAAATATGTAAAGAACTAATGTGACTCAACACCAGAGAGACAGACAGCTCAATTAAAAAATGGGCAAAGGATCTGAACAGACAACTCACTGGGGAAGATATACAAAGGGCCCAGAGGCATATGAAAGAATGCTCAACATCACTAGTCATCAGAGAGATGCAAATTAAAACCACAATAAGGTACCACCTCACACCTGTCAGAATGGCAATCATCAGCAAATCAAGAAACAACAAGTGTTGGCGAGGATGCGGGGCAAAGGGAACCCTCATACACTGTTGGTGGGAATGCAGGCTGGTGCAGCCACTGTGGAAAACAGTATGGGGTTTCCTTAAAAAACTAAAAATGGAACTGCCTTTTGATCCAGCCATTCCACTACTTGGACTATACCCAAAGAATCCTGAAACACCAATTCATAAGAACCTA
>PVIW01013885.1:0-25535 GCA_004026585.1 Noctilio leporinus | reverse complement strand
GAATACTTAGATTGAGGACTGGGAATGCGTTATAGCCACAGAGTGAATAGACTTTAATTCGAGAGTAGGGGAGGGTCTTGGATATTTAGGTGGATTGAGGTATGGGGGGGATTAAGAATATGTGATGAGTAACTTTTGCAAAGGATATGTTGAGGCTTAATAGTTCATATTGCTCTCGGTATAATTCAGGTGCTTGAGACTGGCAGCAATCCCTTTCCTGAGGCTGCCTCTTTTTCTTGGTCAGGACTTTACAGTCTATAGTCTATATTCTAGCCGGTCTTGGCACGTGGCAGGGCCTCTGATTGTCACAGTAGGGCTGATTCTGAGTGTCCGCCCCCAGGTAGGCTGGGCCTTCCGCAGCCTGACTGGGTTTTAGGGCTGCCGATGATCTGGAGCCTGGCGGAGTTTCCTGCTCAGGACAGCCCCCAGCACTTCTGCAGGGCAGCCCGCAACTTTGCTGGTCCCTGTGACGACTGGCCCCACCCCTGCAGTTCCAGGAGGAGGCCGGGCCTGTCAGTCAACACTGTCCAGGGTCCGCCTACACTGTCCTGCCCTTCCAGGGCGAGCACCACACCTCCAAGCCAATCAGCTCTCCGCAGAGTCCTTTAGGCGGCCTCTGTGATGAGCCCCTCCCAGGCGTGGGCGGTGTGGCTTTTGTCTCCGGCAATGGCGGGTCGCCAGCCACAAGTTCCCGGCTTGCCGGCTCTCAGGCTTGCCTTTTGGATTTTCCCGCGGAGCCTGGGGGCCTGTGTGGTTGTGCTGGGCTGGGCCTCCCCCCTCGCAGGGGCTTCTAGCTGCTGTTTCCCCAGCGGCCCAGCAGCTCCGTTTTTCAGCCCTCTTGCCGCCCTGGCCGGTGCACTTCCCGCTCCCCCACTCCGGCTTCCTGCAGGACTCCTCTCCTCCGCCTCTAGCCCCACGCTCCTCGAAACTTCCTCTCCCTGTTGCCGGGGTGAGTCTCTCACACAGTCCCTCCCCTGCAAGAGTTCAATTCTGTGTTCCCTACGGCGTTCGCCCTCGCTGCCCGCCCTTCACTGCTGAGGCTTCCAGTCACCAGGGAGCCTGAAACTGGCCCCAGTCAAAGGCGCCCCTTTGGGCAGAGCCACCCCTGCCCAGAGCTGACCTCGGCCCGCCGGCCGGTTGGTCGGGAACGCCTCACCTACTGTCCTGCTGGCCTCCTCTGCCTCTGGGCTCTGCTCCCCTGTGTCCAGATGCTGCCCGTTCCAATCCCCAGGGTCCTGAAGATGTGTCACGCTCCTTATCCTGTCCTCTAGCTGCTTTGGTACTCGAGAACACCATCAGCACTGCTCTCTACTCTGTCGCCATCTTCCCTCCTCTTTCTTCTTTTCCTCTTTAATATAATAGACTATTTTAAGAGCTTGCTGTGGCTGAAAAGTTATGAGTTCAATTTTTCATTGGGGCACATTCCTAGGTTACAGGTTAATCCAGGCACATATGATCCCTGCTGGGATGTGTATGGGAAGCCGTCTATTGATGCTTCTCTCTTGCATTGATGTTTCTCTCCCTTCCTCTCTCTTGGGTGAGAATAAAAATAAGTGACTAGAGACATGCATTAACATGCTACATGTTTCTCAACAGCTACAATTTCTTCCCTAATAAGGAAGAACACATTAAAAAGAAAAAAAAGATTTAATGAGTCATTTTGATGGGTAGATCTACTTGCTCCTAGAAATAATTACATGCCTTAAGGTAGGTTAATTTGTATATAATCACAAACTTTTCAATGCATTCTTTAAAAGGTAGTATTAGGTTTTTTCCCCTTATTTCTTGTATTTTGTAGCCTGCCTGTGTCAGGTAGCTCAATTTAAATGTATAAGTGTTTTCTGAGAATTATTTCTTTTTCAGAGGATAATTGGTTTTGCTCATGAAAGTGATTGGTTTGAGTGGTAAATAATTTCACCTATTCCCCTACCTATATAAATGACATATCTATTAGAGCAATATCACTAAGGCCAAAGGGTCTTTCATTTCTTGATAAATTATATTTTGAAACTGGTAGGTAATTATAAAATCACAGTGACAGAAATGGAAAGAACCTGCTACTCTTTTCGTTTAAATTACTTCACAAATAAAATGCTGTAATTCTGACAATTTTCTACTATAATATGAAACTGATAAAATATAAAAATTGCTCATGTTCCAAAATTGAACTGAGAAATTATTATCTTTCAGTGGATGTGAAAATATTCTGGTCTTAGAATTTTCATTTACCTTTCACAAAAATAAAAGCTCGTTTTCTTTTAAATGTTTGTCATCCATGTTTGCATATGAATCTGATGTATGTGTGCATATGAAAGTGCATCTTCTGTTTCTCATCCAGGTTGTGCTAATTATGTGGAATAAATGAAAGCTGAAGCTTCAGATAACCCCTCCCCATGACATTGGATTAAACAGTTTCCATTTTCTTATATACTGTTTCTATTTTCTTACATGCCTGTGATGTTTTGTATGTTAAATTACCAGGAATTGGAGAATGTGAGAATGTTAGCTTGAAAGAATGCATCAGGTTTACCCAAGGAATTTGTTAAAAATAACTATTCCAGGCTTGCCCACCTCCTTCCCATCTCCCCTAACCCAAACCCTCAGAGCTGTGAAGTCAGAGTTTCTGCATGTTACCCAGGTTATCTGTCTTTAATAAGCACTCTTGGATGCTTTGGGAAGGTATATCGGTTTTCTCTCTCTATTTTACAGAAGAGGACATGAGACTCAGCCATTCATGGTATTATAACCCTAGGCTGTCAGAATTAGGGCAGAGGTTATCAGTGAAATGCTAAGGCTTTGATTAAAGACTTTAACCCTGTACAGTTGTATTGCACTTTACCTCTTCCTGTGCCCAATTTTGCTTTCCTCACACCCTAGAGGTGCTGATCATGAGCAAATCCCCACTAAAGCTCCTATATACAAATCTCCTTCTCAGAGTCAGTTTTCCAGGAAACTCATCCTAAGACAGAGGTCTACTGACAGATGCACAAAATTCTGTTCAGCTCATGTATCTATCAGCACATTTCTCCGGCATGTATCCCATAACATTGATTCCATCTTTTCTTAAATTTCAGGACATTACTCAGGGGGAGAAAAAGAAGTGAAGATGGGTAAGCTACATAGAAGAAACCAGACTTTTACAACTCTCTTTTCAGTAACAAGTGGTCTGCCTTGTCCAGGTGTACTCTACTATGCCTAATCTGGAAGCAATGAATAATTATGGCAAAAATTATCTAACAGGAATTCCAATGTGTTTCATTAAGATTATTAATTGTATTAATATTACCCATTGTCAGATAGAGAATTTATTTCTGAATCTGGTTTATGTCTAGCAATTTGAAAAAAATGACTGAATTATCAGTGCAAAAAAATTAATTCTTACTAAAAAGAACAACGTATTCTAGAGCTCATTAAGTTCTTTGAATGGTTTTTTTAAAGTTTTAGGCTTTCTTTTTTATCTTGGTGTTGTATTTCATTCTCCTTATGTTTCAAAATTTCAATTTCAAATAAAAGACTAATTTTAGTGAATCTAATTTTAGTGCATCTGAAACAATGCAGTTATTGATTAAAATGAAATTACTATATAGATAAGATGAGGAAACTACATCAAACTAATTTTTTCACAGGAAATTCAGAAATATTTCAAGATGAATGTGAACTGTACTTGAGCTAGAAAAACATTATACATAACTAGGATTTGTTTCTACTTACACTTTTATTCTATATTAATCCTATTCAGGGCAAAAAATAATATAAATAATTTTAAAATCTAGATTCTTTAATGAAAGTCATTCATTCAATAAACTAACTTAATGGAATATATCATTTTAAGTTTTAGGATATAAGATAATTTTATTCCTTCTTCCAAAAAAATTTATGGCCTATAGGAAGACACAGATATTTAAATAGATAAGCAAATTATTTAATAAGTACTACAATATTACCAATTTCATTATCATTGTTAATATTATTATAGCTATTAACTGTATAACATAATATAAATAACATAGTCTCAAGTTTTTATTACAATTTATTACAATGAGAAAATCTGAATGACAAGGGTGTTGACATAGGTATTTTTAAAATTTTATTCATTTATTTTTAGAAAGAGGAGAAGGGAGGGAGGAAGAGAGGGAGAGAAAAATGAATGTGTAAGAGAAACATAATTCAGTTGCCTCCTGACTGGGAATTGAACCTGTGACCTTTTGGTTCACAAGCTGATGGTCAATCCACTGAGCCACACCAGCCAGAACAGACATAAGTATTTTGAAACTAAAACCCTGGATGAGCCAGTATTTCTAAAATTTTTATTTTTTTAAAATTGTGGAACAAGCCATAAATACATAAAATTAACCATTTTAAAGTAAACAAATCAGATGCAAATAGTGCATTTGCAATGTTCTATAACCAGTTCTATATAGTTCCAAAAACATATATTTGGGGTCATTTCATCACCCCAAATAAAAATTACATACTCATTAATTAGTTACTCTCTGGCAATTACTAACCTGTAATCTATCTGCATGGATTTACTTTAGGTTTTTCATATAATCATACAATATGTGACCCTTTGTGTCTGCCTTCTTTCACTTAGCATAATGTTTTTGATGTTCATCCATTATATGGATGTACCACACTTTGTTTTTCCATTCATAGATTGATGGACATTTGGGCTATCTCAACCATTTGGCTATTGTGAATAGTATGGCACCCTTTTATAGTCCTATCAGCAGTGTACAAGGATTCTAATTTTTCATATCCTCACCAGCATTTATTTCCTTAAAAAAATGTAGCCATTTTTGTGAGTTTAAGTTTGTATCCATTGTGGTTTTGATTTGCATTTCTCTAATGGCTAATGATTTTCATTTTTTTTATATATGCTTTTTGGCCATTTGTATAGCTTGATTGGAGAAATCCATTAATCATTAAATCTTCTGCCTATTTTGGGGGGGGGGTTATATTTTTTATTGTTGCATTATAAAAGTTTTTTATGTGTTCTGGACCCTTATCAGTTATATGATTTGCAAATACTTTGCCCCACTATGGTAAAAGTTTCTTCTTTTGTGATCCCCAACATATAAATTTTGCTGATTATCTCCCCCAAGAAGCCTACTCTGGTTCATTCCAGTCCCTTTCACCTTCTTTATTTCATATGAACTTCTATGTCTATCAGATTTATTTGCTGGCTTATTGAGGGAAGCAGAAAAGACAAAGCTGGTTAAAAATTCTGGTTAAAACCCTGGCTGATGGCATAGTGGATATGGCGCCAGCCTGCAAACCCAAAGGTTGCTGGTTCGATTCGCAGCCAGGGCACATATAACCAGGTTGCAAGCCAGGTCTCCAGCCAGGTCCATAGCTGGAGGCAGGTAAAAGGCAAGCATACATTAATGTTTCTCTCCCTCTTTGCCTCTGTCCCTTCCCCTCTCTCTAAAAATAAAAATAAAAAAATAAATAAATCTTTTAAAAATTTTTGTTAATTGTATGTCAGTCCTTGTAGTCCCATTTCATATTATCCCTGAGAATAATGAAGAGAATAGCATTATTTACACCTGCAAGTCATTATTTTTTAAATGTTCCATAAGGAAGATATTTAAATTATTCTCTCTTAATTTCAGGAATGGTAAATAAATATCTAACTAGCTAGCCTAAGCATACCTCCAATATAGTTTGATGGATCTGACTAGCATTGGTATTAATTCTAACTATGAGATTGAAATCTGATATTGAAGAAGACAAATGCTCATGTCTGGAGGCCCAAATCAATTATATGATAATTGTTAATTATTGTTTTAAAGTGTGCAAAATGTTGTTGACTTTCCTTTTATTTGGTGTATTATGTTTATCATTTTTGTTTAATAAATACAGGAGGGCACTTTGATTTCTGCTAAGTTCCACTTGTGCCCTTGATCCCTTAGAGTTATTTTTTCTTAACTGATAAATGCTGAATTAGAATACAGTTGAAATTACTTAAAAATTTTCAGTGGTCAAGTACTTAAATGAAAATTTTGAGGTTAATTTTGAGTCTGAACTCTGCCACCAACCAGCATTTTTAGCTTGGGCAAGTGGTTCGCATCCTCTATGACAGCATCAATGAGAAGAAGGCAATGAGTACCCAATGATCCTCTCTACTTTTCAGTGTGTAATTCCATGCCATTATGCATCCGATTATATGGTTTGCTTTAGTAATTACCTTTTGATTTTTGTAGTGTTAAGATTTTGATAGTCTTTTTAGATAAACATATTTCCAAGGCATAGACCCTGTTTCTTTCTTGTACTTTATTTAGCACTGTTTTGAGCACAGAGTAGTTTTTGGTAAATCTTTGTTGAATAAATGGACCTTGAGAATTTAAAAACATATCAAAAAGCTAAATCTTATTAGCGCCAGATATTTACAGGGTGCATGCAATAAAGTGGCAACATTTTAGTAAAATAAGCAACATGCCACAAAAGTGTTATTATTTGTTTGTTTGTTTATTTTCTTTTTTAAATGGCTTTACAGAATTTTAAATCAAATACAATTTCACATGATGGCAAAAAATGTAAGTATCTGTAAATTTTTTATTGTGTTTTTAAAGTGACTTGTACTTTTTCCTACAGGTATTTCTTCCACCACTCAGATTAATCAGATTCGGTTTTAATTCATAATTCATTATGAATTAAATTAATTCATAATATGGCATTAATTCATAATTGTTTTTGTTTATGCAAAGAACAAGATAGTAAAATTTGATGTTATTGAATGCAGTACGCTAATGGGCATGGTAGTTTTCTTAAAAATTACAGGACAATAATGAACAAAACAAGCAACAAGCAAAACAGAACCAGATATATGAATACAGTGAATAGACCTTCAGTGGGCAGGGGGAAGGGAAACAGGTAGAGAGGGAGGAAGAAGCAAAGAAGGGGAGCAGTTTAGACAAGAATGTAGTATAGAAGAACCATGGACATGGACAACAAGTGGGATTGACTTTGTAGAGGAGTGGGTGGGTGGGGAAGGGGACAGAGGGGAATAAAAAGGGGATGGATGTAACACAACAACAATAAAATTAAATTAAAAAAATAAAATAATGTAAATTCAAAGAACAAGAAGTAACAGTTTCGAACAATGACAACAAAAGTGAGCAAGTTCTCCAAAACACCTAAGGTCTATGTAATGTCAGGAATCATATCCTGGAGGATAGCACAGTTCTTCTGAATAACGTCTGAGTATACACATTTCCTGTGTATACTTTCTTTTGGAGTAAATCCAAAAGAAAAAAAAAAAAAAATTGAACCAAAGAAAACTATCAAGGCAAGAAACTCTCCAGCAGGTATTAAAACAAATTACAGTACACAGCAAAGGAGCAAGCTGGAAACTTGCTGGAGATAGTAATTGCACTGCTGTTGAGAAACATGTTATATTTTGAATTAAATTTATTCTTATATGTAAATCTATAAACAATCATTATTTTTTCAATTGTTCCAAAAAGTCTCCATTTGCTGCAATAATAGACTCAGTTTGACTTCAGAATCTTGAGCACACTTTAATTAAATTTGCTTTATCCATGGACATCATCATGTTTTCAATCTTAGCTTTAACAGCCTATTTCTTGGAATGAGGTTGTTTATTAACTTCTCTCTCACAAATGCTTCACACATAATAGTCTAAAGGATTTGCATCTGGTCAACTAGGTGGCCAGATTTCCTTTGACCAGAATTCAAGAACATTGAAACTGAGAAATTCTTGAACCTTTTTGGTGTTACATGCTGGTGGGCAATCTTGTTGGAAGATCAAATGACATCCATTTGTGATTTGCTTCAGCCACCATACAACTACTTCTCTCAAAACGTCAAGGTAAACATCAGCAGTCACCTTCAAGCCTTATGGAAAGAAATGTAGGATCATGATGTCTCCTTCATTGCTGACAACACCTAACACCATTACTGTAGCAGGGAATTTCATTTTAATGACAATTGGGACTTCATTAAGATTCTCACAGAACCACCTGTTGTTTCTTCTGTTGACTATTTCTTTTCATCGGAGGAGAAAATCAGAGGGTTTTTTCCTTAGGGATCTTTCAATGTTGTTAGCAATTTCCTTGCTTTTTCAAAGTGCTTTTTTTTTTTGTCTGCTGTGTCATAAACTGGCCTCTTCTAAGAACATACAATCTGTATCTGGTATCTTCAGCAATACTCTTGGGAACTGTTGCATCTGACATCTGCAGCTCTCCTGCTATGGAGCGCATTGACTTTCCTGGATCTTTATTGATGATCTCCCAGATTCTGTGTACAATATCTGGACTTCTGCAATCCTAGCATACCTAATGTGTTTTCCTTGTTGGTGTGGTAACATCAGGATCAGCATCATACACCTTCTTCATGTTGTAAACTGTACATAAAGGGGTGTTATTGAATTTCCTTAGCAATTTTCCCTACACATAGTCCAGAAATTATGGTTGCTCTAACACTGTATTCATTAGACATGATGGTTGTTCTCAGAATTGAATACTTTATATCTGAAACAATGATGTTAAATCATAACCTTAGACACATATTTTTTTCAAAATTAATAAGAAGCACATGAAATAAGGAGATATGTTATTGCCAATTTATCATGTGCACCCTGTATATGTTTATAGAAATGACTTTAAAATTTATATAGGCCTTGGCTGGTGGCACAGTGGATAAGGTGCTGGCCTGCAAACCCAGGGATCACTGGTTTGATTCCCAGCCAGGGCACATAACCAGGTTGCAAGCCAGGTCTCCAGCCAGGTCCTTAGCTGGAAGCAGGTGAAAGGCAACCATATGTTGATGTATCTCTCCCTTTCTTCCTCTCTCTCTACCATTCTCTCTAAAAATAATGAATAAAATATTTTAAAATAAAATAAAATTTATGTAAGGACTCTCTAATTTCTATGAGGTATATCACTGCCACTAAGAATTCAGAGTAAGATTTTCATGAGATCAATGACTTCTCTAATTCCCTCTAGCTCTTTTCCTATGTCAAGGATATATTCTTTCTTTTACAAGCATTAGAATCTCGGTTCAAATATGTCTTCTTAGTGTACTGAAAACTAGTTTGGAAAGAGAAGTTTCAAAAATATAATAAATCTAGTTAATGGTAGAGGAGAAATAGAAGTTTTTTTCAAACATGGCTTTTACATGGTCTCAGGGATATAAAACTTGAAGTGCATTCCACCTACATTAGTGAGAAGGGAGGGGTTTGAGGTTTTGGATGATTTACATCCAATTTCTCTGGCATAAACAATTAAAAAATGGAGTGAGAAAGAAAGTTACTCTGTGTCTCTATGATATTGGTTAAATAAAAGTCTCCCCAAACTCTCTACTTCTCAAATATTCAAGTTATTGTGCATCTTTAAAGTCATGCTGAGATTCACAGAATAGGAATCAGCAATTAACTCAATATTCTACTGGATGGAAGGTCAACAAATATTCTTACCATTCATATTTTCTGTCTTAATGATACTTTGGAGAATAGCAGTCTTTCAAAAGATCTAATGAACAAGAAATGGTAAGTGGAAATTAATTATATGATTCCCATTGTTATTGATTTCAAATGTGCACAATATTGTTGATTTTTGTTGTTGTTGTGTTTATCATTTTGTTTCATTAAGATGTAAGGACTTATGTCCACTTGAGACATATCCTTTAAGGTTATTTTTCCCTAAACCACTAATTTACTCCTATAGTGGTGATTTTTAGGTTACATTTTTAGGAGCATAAATATGAAGGTTGCCAAGGAAATTCAGTGTCCTTGTTGTTTATAAATGTTTATTAATCTAAATAAGTAGACTTGTTTCTGAGTGTCAGCTGCTGTGCTAACAATGGCTGAAGGTGTGTGCTGTGCTGACAATGACACATTACCCTTCAAACACACATCCAGCCCAGGAGTGGCTCTTGTTGGACTCTTGACTTCCTGTAAATACTGGGACCTGCAAACTGGAATGTAATGTTAAAAAATGCTGATATATTTCACTGAGAGAGTAAGCAATTCAGATTTATGAGAGAGAAACATGTAAGATGGCCTTGTAAGGAAGGATCTCCCTTCCTTAAAACTATTTGATGAGATGCCATTGCACTATGTAGAATTGAGGAAACTGAGGCCTGCTTTGTGAGAGAAACTTTCCTAATGCCCTTAACCACATACCCATGCCCTTATTTATTTCAAGTTGCATTACTTACTTTCTTACAATTCCTCTTTTATCTTCTCTCATAGTTGTTAAATCCCTAAGCTACAAGACCTTAGTCCAGGGCATGCTTTTCCTTTCTCCCCAGTACACAGAAATTGATCTCTCACTCTGACACACATATGCCCAGTGTATACTCTGAGCTATTTCTCATAATATTATGAATCAAAAATCCTCCATTGGTGCTTTCAAGTTTATTTGTAAAGATTTTAAAAGATGTGTTTTTTTACTTATTTTTTAAAATGCTTTATTTTTTAATTACAGTTGCCATCCAATATTATTTTAGTTTCAAGTGTACACTTAGTGATTATAATTTACTAAGTGATCATCCCAATAAATCTCATGCCCATCTGACACCATGCATAGTTATTAGAATATTTTTGCCTATATTCCCTATGCTGTACTTTAACATCCCCATGACCATTCTGTAACTACAAATCTGAACTACTTAATTCACCCTTTTCACCCATCCCTGACCCCAATCCCATCTGGTAACCATCAAAATATACTTTTCATCTCTGAGCTTGTTTCTTTTTTGCTTGTTCATTTTTTTTATATTTAACTGTTGATATATGCATTTGTTACCATTTCATTGTTAATATTTTTATGTATTTTTTCATCTTAAAGAAGACACTTTAACATTTCATGTAATCCTGGCTTGGTAATGAACCCCTTTAACTTGCCCTTTTCTGGGAAGCTATTTATATGTCCTTCAATTATAAATGATAGCTTTCCTGGATAGAGTAACATGGATCGTAGGCCCTTTCTTTCCATCACTTTGAATATTTTTTGCCTCTCCCTTTTGTCTGCAAAATTTCTGTTAAAAAAAATCATCTGAAAGTATTACAGGAGCTCCCTTGTGGGTAACCAACTGCTTTTCTCTTGCAGCTTTTAAGATTGTCTCGTTGTCTTTTACCTTTTGGAATTTAATTATGATATGTCTTGGTGTGGGCCTCTCTAGGTTTATCCTCTTTGGAATCTCGGTGTTTCCTAGACTTGTATGTCTAGTTCCATTACCAGGTTAGAAAAGATTTCCATCACTTTTTTTTTTTTGGAACAGGATTTCAATTTTTTACTCCTTCTGTTCTTACAGCACTCTTATAATGTGAATGTTGGCATGCTTGAAGTCGTCCCAGAAGCCCTTTACACTATCCTCATGTTTTTCCTTTTTTTTTTTCTTTTTTCTGTACTGATCTGGTGTTTTTGGCTTCCTTATATTCCAAATCATTGATTCATTGATTTGGTTTTCAGCTTTATCTACTATACTTATTGATTCCCTGTAATAATTCTTCATTTCAGTTCACATATTATTCATTTCTGAGTCGTTCTTTTTATGATTTTAATTTCTGTTTTTCTGTTTATCTCTTTGTCAAGTTCTCACTAACTTCATCTACTCTTCCTATAAATTCATTGAGCATTCATATAATCAGTGTTTTTAACTCTGTCTTTGGTAGATTGCTTGTTTCCATTTTGTTTAGTTCTTTTTCTGTAGTTTTGTATTCTGTTTTTATTTGGAACACATTTCTCTGTATTATCATTTTGAGAGCCTCCCTGTTTTGTTTCTAAGTGTTAGGTAGAGCTGCTCTGTCTCCTGGGCTTGGTAGAGTGGCTTATGTAACAGCTATTCTATAGCATCTAATGGCATAATCTTGCTGATCGTCCAGGCTGGGCATCCTGTTGTGCCCTGTGTGGGTTGTCTGTATCTTCCTATTGTAGTTGAGATTTAATTGCTGTTGGCCCACAGATGGAAGGGATTTACCCCCAGGCTTTTGAGCTGCATGAACAGGTTGTGGCCACCATGAGGAATCAGTTGTGTAGGGGCCTACATCACAGAGTAGGACATAATTTAAACAAGGCTTTGGTACCTACTGAGTCTGCCTCCAGAGTGTGTTGCTTGTGCAGGTGGTTGGATGATGATGCTTTGATATGATCTGAAGCTGCCCCTTGCTGCTTTGGCTTTGGGGCCTCCCAGGAGATGCAGGCCAAGGTCAACCACCACTTGTGCTCTTCCTGTGGCCACCTGGCATGGACTACAAAGTGATCTGCAGATAGCTGCTACTTGTGCTGTTCTTGGTGGTGCACAGGTGAGACCAAGCTGTGAACCAAGACCAGTAGTTGCTAGTGCTGAGCTTGGGGCCACTTAATGAGGGGTATGGGATTCACTGAGGCCAGATGCTGCTTGTCTGATAGATTTTAGGAAAACCCAAGCATGATTCAAGGGAGGCTGTTTATATGGAAAAGCCACTGGAAAGACTTTGGATGGGTCCAAAAGTTAGGTGAAGTGGGTCAAGGAATCACCAGGGTGGGGCTAACAGTAGGGTTGATAAATATTCAGATATGGTATGCACCAGCTGACTCTGGATTGGAGAGGACTCATCAAAGAGACAATGGCTTTTGCCAGCACTTTTGTCTGGGAGAGAGCTGGCCCCCTAAGCTTTCATTCTGATGCTGGTCAATTCAGTTCTTCCCTATATGTCTCTCATGCATTCCAAGCTGCTGCTGAAGTACTAGAGTTCAAAGGGAGTGTGTACAAGTAAGTTCATGCAGGGGTACTGTAAGAGGAATTGCCTGGGGTTCCAGAAGCCCTCTTCTCACTCAACCACAATCTTCTCTTGTTTTCACAGCTACAAGTTATGGAGACTTCCTGGCACTAGGATCCCAGAATGGTGGGCCTGGTGTGGGGCTGGGACATCCTAATCTCAGTGGGGACCTCTGCATTCAAGGTATCTCTCCTAATTTTTATTTGTCTTACGTGGGTGTTGGACCAGCCCTTTTGACATCTCTGCTTTTCCTTCCAGTCTCAGTGAGGCTCCTTTTTTAATTTCCTAGTAGTAGGACTTCCATGCAACCAGCTGAGACTGTTCTGAATGATGGTTGTTCTTTAGTTTCATTGTAATTTTAATGTGGTTGTGGGAGGAATCGAGTACCACATTTATTTACACCACCTTCTTAAGTAAAAGTAAAGTACTTTTTTTTAAACAGGTAAAATTAAAGATGGTCTTTAAAATGCTTTTGAGTTAATACTTAACAACATAACCATTTAATTTTGTATTCTATTCTATAATTTAGGTATGTGAAAATAGTGAGTGTATCATGACTACTTACACATTTAATCATCATTTAGCAGCTAAATTGATTCTACATACCATAGCATTTAGAAGAAACTAAATTTTAAAATATTCAAAAGTTAACATAACTGACTTTAAGATATAAATATACCTTTCCATATGATGGAAAAAATTACTAATTCATCATTTCATCTCTCCCTGTGCCAATGATGGAGTTCTTATAATATCCGTGTGGACCTAAGAAGGCCTTTATACCTTTCTTAAGAAAGGAGGACTGGGATAACCATATTTGCAAAGCAGAAGAGGAGATTTTGCTTAGAATATATGTTTATATGGCAGCAACTTTTATTGTGAGTTAAATTCATAGGAAAGAATTAAAGTCATAGAGAAGAATGAGGAACTAGATGGTCTGTCTTGGTCAAAGCTGATAAATAACATTTCCAGGGAAGGTTGTGCTGGTTCTCATACCCACTACCCTAAGTATTGCCTTTGCCTACCACACATTGCTTTTGGATATGTAAACCAGAATTTGCCTATTGTGCCTGATCAAGAAAAACAAATGAATTTCCTCTCTTGATCTCTTTACAAATATTATCATTATTTTTCCACTCTAATCATGTTTTTAAGTATGATCTAATAAAATATTTCTCAATCAGAAGAATTACTGGCCTACCATATCTTAAAAATGCTGAGGTTCTTGGGCAATATTATATTGGAAATGTGGGGGTAAGCAAAAGTAGGTTTATAGTTGTCTATGCAGACAAAGACATGCAAGTTACAATTATTACAACAGCTTTATTAACTCCATTTTTCTGCACTCACAATTGTAAACCTACTTCTACCAAGCCCTGAAACACTAAGAGTCATAGATAGTTAAGTGTATTTAGCAGCCTTGAGTTGTAGATGGGGAGATGGTTCGAACTGTAAAGTTTAGCTCTTTCTGAATTTTGTAACTATCAGGAAAATTAATTTGAATTTCATTGTCACACATAACTGATATAGTTAGAATCTCTTAGTTGCCCATTAAATACACAAATAAATAAAATATATAGTATTGTGGTCATGAAATAATTAAATGTTAAGTAAGGTAGAAAGGGCCTTAAATAACCTGGTCCTGTCACTTATTATTGCTACAAGTGTGCCTTTCAAATGACTAGAAAAGTTAATAGCAGAAACATACTTTAAAAAGGTGAGAAGTTGTTTAATCTTTTTGTTATTTTATCCATACACTACAAATAACTCTACGAGGTCTGTCCTGAAAGTATCGAGCCAATGTCAATATAATTAAAATAGTTTGCAAGACTGATGCTTTTAGGACAGACCTCGTGTACATTTCTGCTTTGTAGTATGTTTTTGTTTTTAATTGGTATTTCTGTTTTTTTTATTTTTAATATTATATAATTGTGACCAAATACCAACAATATGCTTCACTCAGACTATAACATAGCAGATAATTTAGAAAAGGAGACCACTGATAGAGACAAAAAGTGACTTCCAACAGTGATGTGTAGCTTAGGAAGAGACTGGTTCTTGTTTTTCTTTTGCTGCTCCTGAAGGCAAACATGCTCATATGCTTTAATGCCTCACACTGTGGTAAGTGTCTTGCTTGCTGAGTCAGGCTGCTATATAGATGAGGTCAACCAAGGCTGAGGATGCTTCCTAGACCATCGAGATGTCTCCCTTCAACCCCCACCCAGTGCACAAGGACCCCAAAGTGGAGAAGCATTCTCCATGTTGCCTGTGGCCCTGGGGGCTTCCCTGAAGCTGCTTCCATACCTTTTCCTGGACCTTAAGAATAGGGACAAGGTTTTAAAGTCACTCATGTGACTCTTCTTCTTGACCAAACCATGGGCTAGGAAAGGTGTTAAGTTTCTAATTAAAGCACATCTTTCAAAAGACCTGCCTAAATGGAATGATGTTATAGGCAAATGTTCAACCAAAGCTCTGGGCCATTGGTTTCTTGCGTTAGGATAGAAAAGTGATAATGAAGTTCAACTTGAGAACAGTATCATATATATTTCTGAGCACTTCTGAGCTTGCTTGAAAGAGTGACAAATATGGGCTTGAAATTATGGAGGAATATGAAAGTCAAAATTGAAAAATAAACTCTATTAATGTACACTATTTATTTATTAATTATTTTTAATGTTGGGTTTTTCCCAGGGTATAATAGTAAAATTTGTTTTCTCGAGGGTTTTTTGTTGTTGTTGTTGTTCAACTGCACAATCGTTAGAGTAAACTTTCAGATAATATTCTAAGATATTGCATGACTTCCTGGGCTTTGAAAAACTTGTGTTTTAAACAAAAACTTGTTTGTAATTAATGTTGGAAAGGAGCTATTCATTTAAGTATAGAAAAATATAGCATATTTTATTTAAAGACCAAACATACCATTTATTTACTGTTATCTTTCATCTCATTTTATCCATCTGAAAAATGGAGGTACTTACAATATAGTTATAGTTTTATGAAGATTAGCACTTAGTGTAAAGAGTCAACCAGATAATATGTACTTAATTCATTTTATATTAAAGGGCTTAGGCCATGGAGTCAGGGGATCTGGAAATGAAGAGAAGGATGGAGGCAGGCTTTTGTACAGCCCATGTGCTGTACTTTCTTTCTCATGACTATTTATGTAACTGACACTTTGTACTTCTTAATCCCCCTACCCATTTCAACCCCTCTATATGTGTCTCTATTTTTATTCCCATTTACTATTCATAGTTACATTTTCTGCTATATTGCAGAAAGTTGTATGCAATTTAGAAGAAATTGGGTGCATTCAGGGTGGTATGGCCATAGACCAAAAATTATATGTAATTCAAAACATCAATAAATTTATGTAAGCTTTTGGTATGTGCTTCCCCACATTGTTAACTGCACATTAGAGTCCGTTAGAGGTTCAAAATAATGTAAAGAATAAATGAAACACAGTCATAGTTGGGGATTTTAACACCCCATTGACTTTAACAGATAGATCTTACAGAAAGAAAATCAACAAGGAGACAGTGGCCTTAAACAACACACTAGATCAAATGGATTTAATTGCTATCTTCAGAACATTTCACCCCTGAACAGCAGAATATACATGCTTTTCAAGTTCATATGAAATGTTTTCCAGGATAGGCCACATGTTAGGACACAAAACAAGTCTCAATAATTTTAGGAAGGTTGAAATCAAATGAAGCATTTTCTCTGACCATAATGCTATGAAACTAGAAATCAATCACAAGACTAACACACAAAGACATGGAAGTTAAATAAAATAATGTGTTATTAAACAATGATGAGTAAATAATGAGATCAAAGAAGAAATCAAAAGACACCTTGAAAAAATAAAAATGAGGACATAGCTATCAAAAATCTGTTGGGCACTTGGAAAGCGACCCTAAGAGGGAAATTCATAGCATTACAGGCCTATCCTAAAAAATGAACAACCAACCAAAAAAAAAAGAAAATGCTCAAATAAACAATCCAACTTGACACTTAAAGGAACTTGAAAAAAATAACAAAGAAAGCTCAAAGTGAGTAGAAGGAAGAAAATAAAGATTAGAACAAAAACAAAAGAGTCGAAAAATAATGATACAAAAATAAATGATTTCAAGAGGTGGTTCTTTGAAAAGATAAACAATATTGACAAACTTTTAACCAGGCTCATCAAGAGAAAAGGAAGAGGACTGAAATAAATAAAACCAGAAATGAAAGAGAAGAAATAACAACTGACACAGAAGAAATAACAACTGACACCAAAGAAATACAAAGGATTGTAAAAAAATATTATGAACAACTATATGGCAACAAAATGGACAAAATGGACAACCTGGACAAAATGGATAAGTTCTTAGAAACATAACAGCCTTTGAAAACTAAATCAGGAAGAATTAGAGAATTTGAATGGACACATTACACCTAGTGAAATTGAAGCAGTAATCAAAAAACTCCCAACAAACAAAAGCCCTAGAAAGGATGACTTTTGAGAAAAACTAACTTCTCTCCTCAAACCATTTATTAAAATTTAGGAGGTGAAAAAGCTCCTAAACTCATGTTATGAGGCCAGCATGATCCCAATTCCAAAATAATGTAAAGGTACTACAAAGAAAGAAAGTTATAGGACAATATCCTATCCCTGATGAACATAGACACAAAAATCATCAACAAAATATTAGCAATACAGCAATGCATCTAAAAGATCGTAAACCATGATCAAGTGGGACTTATTCCAGGAATGCAAGGTTAATACATTTGCAAATAAATAAATATCACTCTCCACATAAACAATATGAAGAATAAAAACCACATAATCATATCAATAGATGCAGAAAAAGCAATTGATACCCAGTATCTATTTATGATAAAAACTCTCAGCAAAGTTGGATTAGAGTGAACATACCTAAACATAATAAAGATCATATATGACAAACCTACTGCCAGCATTATACTCAGCAGGCAAAAATTATAAGCTTTCCTTTTAAGATTGGGAATAAGACAGGGGTGTCCACTTTTACCTCTCTTATTAAACATAGTACTAGGGAAAATAAGACACCCAAATTGGAAAGGAAGGTGTAAAACTGTCATTATTTGCAGATGACATGATCCTGCAGGTAGAGAACCCCAAAGATTCCACCAAGAAACTACTAGAACTGATAAATGAATTCAGCAAAGGCACAGGATATAAAATTAATATCCAGGAATCAGTTGCATTTTTATATGCCAATAACAAACTAACAGAAATGGACATTAAGAACACAATCCCATCCACAATCTCTACAAAAAGAATTAAATATCTAGGAATAAACCTAACCAAGTATGTAAAGATGTGTACTTGGAAAATTATAAGACACTGAAGAAAGAAATTGAAGAAAATACAAATAAGTGGAAGCACATACTGTGTTCATGTATAGGAAGAATTAACATCATTAAAATGTCCATGCTACCCAAAGCAATTCAAAGATTTGACACAATTCCTTTTAAGACTCCAATGACATATTTCACAGAACTAGAACAAATATTTCAAAAACTTATATGGGACTACAAAGGGCCCTGCCATAGCAACAGCAATCCTGATAAGGAAGAACAAAATTGGAGGGCTTACCCTACCTAATTATAAGGTAGTGTACAATTTGCATACAATTGTATATAAGTATAAGGTAGTGCACAGTTTGTATAATATGCAAACTATATTATAAGGCCATAGTAATCAAACAGCATGGTATTGGCAGAAAAACAGATACATAGACCAATAGAGCAGAATAGAGAGCTCAGAAATAAATCCATACATTTA
This sequence comes from Noctilio leporinus, assembly GCA_004026585.1. Taxonomy (NCBI): domain Eukaryota; kingdom Metazoa; phylum Chordata; class Mammalia; order Chiroptera; family Noctilionidae; genus Noctilio; species Noctilio leporinus. Next base: position 6,999 of record PVIW01013885.1, on the reverse strand, counting down.
TAGTCAATTAATATTTAACAGAAGAAGCAAGCACATACAATGAGCTAAACATAGTTTATTCAATAAATGATGCCAGGAAATTGGACAAATATGTTCAGAAAAAGGAAACTAGACTGCCCTCTTACACCACACAAAAGAATAAATTCATAATGGATCAAAGATGAAAATATTTGACCCAAAGCCATAAAAATTATAGAAGAAAACAAATTGCTTATATCAATATTTTATCAGACATATCTCCCTAGACAAGGGAAACAAAAGAAGAAATAAATGAGACTATATCAAACTAAAAAGTTTTTTTTTTTTTTCACAGCAAAAGAAGTCATCATCAAAATAAAAAGACAACCCACAAAATGGGAAAACATATTGGCCAAAATATCTGATAAAGGGTTAGTATCCACAATTTATAAAGAGATTACAAAACTCAACACCAAAAAGTGAAACAGCCCAATTAAAAAATGGGCAAAAAATCTAAATAGACACTTCTCTAAAGAGGAAATACAGGTGGCCAATAGACATGAAAAAATGTTCAACATCACTAATCATCAGAGGAATTAAAATTAAAACCCCCATGAGATAGCACCTCACATCTGTCAGAAATGGCTGTTATCAATACATCAATAAACAAGTGCTGGCAAAGATGTAGAAAAGGGGAAATTCTTTTGCACTTTTGGTGGGAATGAAGATTGGTACAGCCATTGTGGAAACCAGTATAGAGATACAACAAAAAATTAAAATTGGATCTGCCTTTCGACCTAGTTATGGCGCTTCTGGGTATATAACCAAAGGAATCCAAAACACTAATTCAGAAGAACATAAACACTCCTGTGTTTATTGCAGAATTTATAATCACCAAGAAATGAGAAAGCAGCCCAAGTGTCCATTAGTAGATGAGAGGATAAAACAACTATGGGATATTTAAACAAGGGAATACTATGCAACCATAAAAAAGAAGAAAAATTTATCCCTTGCAATAGTATGGTCGGACCTGTTGAACATGATGTTAAGTGAAATAAGTCAGAGAAAGACAAATACCATATGATTTACTCATATGTGGAATCTAAAGAACAAAGTGAACTAACAAGGAAAATGGGGAAGACTCGAGATGGAGAGCAGGATGGCAACTAGGGGAGGAGGTTGGGGAGTAGAGGGATGGAGCAAAGAGGTAAAAGGACTCAGGCACATGGACAAAAGTGTTGTGATTGCTGGGGCAAGGGAATATAAGAGAACTAAATGGTAATGGAAAATACAATAAAATTTAAATTTAAAGAAATAGTTGAATGGGATATTGTAACTCAATACTTAATTATCAAGTGTTATTTTAATATGAATTATTTTAAAAGAATTCATGATGTTTCCATAGAAAAAGAGTCTTTAAGTATTAGTGGTAAATAAAATTATTTCAGACCTGCCATCAAATCAGGTGGCAACCAAGAAAATGAAGGTTGTGCCAGAACAGAAACCAATTGGCAGTAATTTGAACACATTCACTGTGCCATCTCTAGAGCTCTAAGCAATGGCATGTATGTATATAACAAGTGAACACAAATATTCTCTGAACAATTATGGGTGGTAAAATCAATATGGTTTAATACATGTTTGGGGCCTTTTAAAAAATACAGCAGCATAAAGGAGCAGCTTATGTCCTTAGGGAAATCATAGGCAGATGAACTTGCTAGCTATATGCGCAACCCCAGATGAAGATACTGAGCATGTATCAGGGATGCAAATTGGTTTTTCTTTTTACTTCCCTTTCTCTTCTATTAGATTAAAAATTTCCTTAGGGATAAGAGACACTGCCTCTGAAGCATTAACAGCCTTGGAGGATAGACAAATGTGAACAAATAACCATGTCCTGATGTGCAAATGATTTGATAGCACTGGTTGTTAATATAAAGCAGTAATTTTACCTTAGACAAATAAAAAGAGATTGTAATAATCCAAACAGAACTCTTCACATATTTAAATCTTCAGTTATGTGACATTAGAAGACTGTCAAGTCACCCGGAGTGAGGAGCTGTTGTGAAGCTGATTTTCTTCTCCTTCACCCATTCTCTAAGCTTTCTCTTAAGGAGGCCAGAAAGAGGACTGTTGGGAGTGAGAGGCTGCAATGGGAATCAGAGTACAGTGTACTGAGGACAATGTGTGTGTGTGGGGTGGGGTATGAGTGTAGTGTAGTAAGTAAGAGATGAGGTGGGGACTTGGACTGCAGCATAGATGGCTCCTATACATACACACTGCCCTGTTCAGATATATCTGCATGAGCATTTTCCTTTCTGATGTTTTTATCCCTAAATTTTGTTTTAACTGATCTCTGTATTGCTCTGATGTCAACCTAATATAAATTATGAACAACCCTTGGGTTCATATTAAGACCAATTTTTGGTATTCAATCTGTTTATTTTCTATTAATTAAATCCATACAATTGCATTGCTTTTTTATGAATAATTTGTCATGATAACAAATCCAACTTATTACTGTCCAAAGAAGGTAACATTTTTTCTAGTAAAATGACTACTAGTTTGGGTTGTATTTCATAACTAGAGAGGGCAGAGGCTACATTCCTGATGTATATTTGACTCTCAATAACTTAAAGTAAGTTTGGAAACCAAAGATAAATGTAATAGCTTCATTCAGGAGGAAATAAAAATTATTATAATTTGCCACCAGCATTTTGTATATTTTCTACATCCTGATTTGAACTATTCACTCTGAAGCCAACTTTATAAAAGAAGTGTGATTGTGTGTGTGTGTGTGTGTGTGTGTGTGTAATAAAATTGCAAAATCATGTATAGGAGTGATAGGCACAAATCTAAGAACAATAGTGATAATTCTGAGCAGTGTTAAAGGGAAAGAAAAGAGATGAATGGGATGGTATCAGATTTTGCTTAGTGTTTTCTTTCTGAAGAAAAGCAAGTGACATCATGAATGTAGCAAAATGTCACTATTATGGGTCTCAAAAATATTACTATGTTAAGACCCTTCGGCACATTTTTAAATTTTTAATATTTTGCAATTAAAATTTTTAAAGAAAAAATCATTGGGTAGTGTTGGCAAATATAAAATATGAACATTACACTTAAAAGATTTTAGCTATCATTTAAAAGCAATCATTTGTAAATTCATCACAATCTGATATCTGCAGAACACAATGTAAGAAGAAAAGACAGCATTAAAAGCAGTATAACAATTTGAGTTATATATTTTTAACTAATGTAAACCTTTATTTGCAAATATTCTAGTGGGCTAACACTTCATTCAGATGAGGCTACACAGAGTTCCTTTTAAGCTATAACTGAAGACAAAAAGAGATACTACTTTTAAGTAACAGAGTTTGTGCACTAATCAGTTTATTTCCAGTAAACTTAGGTTGTACCCTCACCAGAATTTCATTGGTAGACCATTGAACTATTAGAATCTGAAGGCCCTATTTTATGGTGTTTAGCTGTAAATACTTGCCAGGCTAAACATGTGTTTATCCTATAATTAAGTCAAGAAATTTTTGACATTATTCCTACAAAGTCTTTGTGAATTATTCTGCTGTTTTAAATTGTACTATGGCTTTATTGTGAATCTGAAGTTAGTACATGGCAATCTGTTACCAGAAGGACAGTGGGTTCTTTCTGCAGCTGATTGGCCTGCTGAGCCACATCATACTTGTGCATTAGACACAGGCTTCCACACAGTGGTAATTTCCAGATTATGTAGCTGAAGTCCACAGATCAGAAAGTATTTTTTTAATTGAAAATTGCTATAGAATATATATCTGGATATTAAATAAATTAAGTTATATAAAAGTTACTACTTTGCATAAAAAGGTATTATGGATTTAATTTTAAAATTGCTTAACTAAGTAAAGTAGTTGTGAATGAACAGAAAAGTCTAAGAAGATTGTAGAAAAAGAAAGAATAGAAAGTTTCTCCTAGTGTTATTGCACAGCAATTAAAAATAAATCTTATTTTGTAATACATTTTATTACATAGCAAACTTGATCCCTTTAGACATTGATATTGAGCAACTTTTCTCATGATTAAGAAAAATTTTAAAAGTTTTTACCAATTAAATTACATTACTTGTAATTCCAAAGTAAATCTCACAGATTGTCCCAAGTTAAATTCTTATTCTAGTTGTTTGGTAAAGATGGCCTGCACTGTATATGTAATATATGCCATATATTAGTAACTATTCAATACAATAATAAGTATGGTAATATTGGTGTAGCAACAAAAAAAAATTATGAATTTAAAATGGTCAAGAATTTTATGAGAAAAATTTAAAATTCAGTTTTACCCATGAAAAATTAAATGCTATGAAGCCCTGATCAGTTGGTTGGGCATCCTCCCACAAAGCAGAAGGTTGCTGGTTGGATCCTGGGCCAGAGTACTTACCTGGGTTGCAATTTTCTCCCCACAGGAATGCAAATGAGAGGCAATCAATCAATGTTTCTCTTTCACATTGATGTTTCCCTTTCTTTTCCCCTCCCTTCCTGTATCTTTAAAAATAAATAAAATATTAAAAATAAAGAAACGTTAAATGCTATGGAACTTGTGTTCTCTCTACAAACACCCATAAAATCATTACAGACATGCAGTAAGTGCTTTCAGGCTTTGGACAAGAGGCAGTAGAGGGCTGAGAGAAGGGAAACAAGCAAAGTTAAGCCCAGATTACTGTCTGCAGGCAGTCCCCAGGCTTCGGTGCTTCAAGTAGAAACCCAACCAGGGTCCAGAGGTATCTCGAAGTTGAGAAGAGAGAAGCCAGAGTTCAAGGGGGTGGAAGTGGCTAGAATTTGAAGGGAAGAGTATGAAATAGGTGGGAGCTAAACAGAACCAAGTCTCTAGAGGGCTACAGAGGCCAGTATCAAAAGCACTACAAAAGGAAGTTAGGTTGGAGTTCTCAGAGCTCACACAGGACTGGGAAGGCTTCATGTTCACATTAGCTGAAGTGAATAAACTTTGTAAAGTATGGGCATTGAATAGAAATCTCAGAACAGTATGGTCTTAGTGTATTGGTCATCTCTTGCTATGATAACAAATACCATAGACTTGGTGGATTAACTACAAACATTAATTTTATCACAATTCTGGAGGATACAAGTCCCAAATCAAATTTTAGCAAGGTTTGGTTTCTCATTCACTGTGGCCTCACATGGCCTTTCCTTGGTGTATTTTCAAGAAGAGAGAGCTCTACCCTTTCCTTTCCCTGTAAAGTCACCAATCTTATTGGATTAGGACTTCATTCTTATGACCTCATATAATTTTACCTCCTTAAAGTCCAAAATACAAATACAATCATAATGAGGATTAGTATGGGATGTGGCAGGGGAGGCACAATTTAGTTTATGCCACTTAGCATCGGCACTAAAATTAATTTTGGATAGGTTTACACTACTACTCTGTTGTGTATAGGCAAAGATTTAAAATATACCTCAAAAAAATAAAATATTCCCCAAATAACATACCTACTTACCAGAATAAATATTATTACCCTTAAAAAAAAGGCTCAGCATTCAAATAAAATTTATAATGTGTTCTTTGTTTTTCTAAAATTATCATGCAGGCAAAGAAGCAGAAAAATATAATCTATAGGTGTCAGAAAAGAAAAGCAGATTCATAAATAACACAGGTGATAGGAATAGCAGAAGAAAATGTTAAAGCCACTTTTATCAATCTGATAAATGTATGCTCAATGACCTAAAAGAAAATATACACATGGTAAGCAGAGAAATATAAAATGTAAAGTACCCAAATTAATAAGATAATACTTGAAATAAAAAATGAAGTACATGAAATTAATAGCCTACGACAAAAAATCAGAGATCTTCAAAAAACAATTGAGCTGTCTGTTCAGGTCCTTTACCCATTTTTTAATTGGGCTGTCTGTCTCCCTGGTGTTGAGTCGCATTAGTTCTTTATATATTTTGGAGATCAGACCCTTGTCTGAGGTATCATTGGCAATTATGTTTTCCCATACAGTTGGTTCCCTTTGAATTTTGATGATATTTTCTTTAGCTGAACAGAAACTTTTCAATTTGGTATAGTCCCATTTGTTGATTCGTTCTTTGATTTCCTTTGCCCTTGGTGAAGTATCAGTAAACATATTTTTGCGTAGGATATCCGAAAGTTGACTGCCTATATTTTTCTCCAGGATCTTTATGGTGGCACTGCTTATGTTTAAATTCTTTATCCATCTTGAGTTGATTTTGGTGTATGGTATATGTTGGTGGTCTAGTTTTATCTTTTTGCATGTTGCTGTCCAGTTCTCCCAACACCATTTGTTGAAGAGACTGTTTTTATTCCATTGGATGTTCCTTCCCCCTTTGTCAAATATGAGTTGACCATAGAGTCCTGGGTTAACTTCTGGGCTCTCTATTCTGTTCCATTGATCTATATGTCTATTCTTATTGAGGAAGATATACAAAGGGCCCAGAGGCATATGAAAGAACGCTCAACATTGCTAGTCATCAGAGAGATGCAAATTAAAACTGCATTAAGATACCACCTCAAAAACTATACTTTCAGGGATCATTTCTATAGTTCGTTACTAAAGATACCACCTCACACCTGTCAGAATGGCAATCATCAGCGAATCAACAAACAACAAGTGTTGGCGAGGATGTGGGACAAAGGGAACTCTCATACACTGTTGGTGGGAATGTAGGCTGGTGCAGCCATTGTGGAAAACAGTATGGGGTTTCCTTAAAAAACTAAAAATGGAACTGCCTTTTGATCCAGCAATTCTACTACTTGGACTATACCCAAAGAATCCTGAAACACCAATTCATAAGAACCTATGCACACCTATGTTCATAACGGCACTATTTACAATAGCCAAGTGCTGGAAACAGCCTAAGTGCCCATCAGTGGATGATTGGATCAAAAAACTTTGGTACATTTACACAATGGAATTCTATATAGCAGAAAGAAAGAAGGAACTTGTACCCTTTGCAACAACATGGATGGAACTGGAGAGTATTATGCTTAGTGAAATAAGCCAGTCAG
>PVIW01013884.1:0-25538 GCA_004026585.1 Noctilio leporinus | reverse complement strand
CAGACTTCACAGAAATAGAAAAAATACTTCAAAAATTTATATGGAGCCAAAAACGCCCACGAATAGCCACCACAATCTTGAGAAAGAAGAACAAGGTAGGAGGAATCACAATACCAGACTTCAAACAATACTACAAGGCTACTGTCATCAAAACAGCATGGTACTGGCATAAGAATAGACATATAGATCAATGGAACAGGATAGAGAGTCCAGAAATTAACCCAGGACTCTATGGTCAACTCATATTTGACAAAGAGGGGAGGAACATCCAATGGAGTAAAAACAGTCTCTTCAAAAAATGGTGTTGGGAGAACTGGACAGCAACATGCAAAAAGATAAAACTAGACCACCAACTTACACCATACACCAAAATAAACTCAAGATGGATAAAGGATTTAAACATTAGCAGTTCCACTATAAAGGTCCTGGAGAAAAATATAGGCAGCAAACTTTTGAATATCCTACGCAAAAATATGTTTACAGATACTTCACCAAGGGCAAAGGAAATCAAAGAACGAATCAACAAATGGGACTATATCAAATTGAAAGGTTTCTGTTCAGCTCAAGAAAATATCAGCAAAATTCAAAGGGAACCAACTGTATGGGAAAACATAATTGCCAATGATACCTCAGACAAGGGTCTGATCTCCAAACTGTATAAAGAACTAATGCGACTCAACACCAGGGAGACAGACAGCCCAATTAAAAAATGGGCAAAGGACCTGAACAGACAACTCACTGAGGAAGATATACAAAGGGCCCAGAGGCATATGAAAGAATGCTCAACATCACTAGTCATCAGAGAGATGCAAAATAAAACTGCAATAAGATACCACCTCACACCTCTCAGAATGGCAATCATCAGCAAATCAACAAACAACAAGTGTTGGTGAGGATGCAGGGCAAAGGGAACCCTCATCCACTGTTGATGGGAATGTAGGCTGGTGCAGCCACTGTGGAAAACAGTATGGGGTTTCCTTAAAAAACTAAAAATGGAACTGCCTTTTGATCCAGCCATTCCACTACTTGGACTATACCCAAAGAATCCTGAAACACCAATTCATAAGAACCTATGCACACCTATGTTCATAGCGGCATTATTTACAATAGCCAAGTGCTGGAAACATCCTAAGTGCCCATCAGTGGATGATTGGATCAAAAAACTTTGGTACATTTACACAATGGAATTCTATATAGCAGAAAGAAAGAAGGAACTTGTACTGTTTGCAACAACATGGATGGAACTGGAGAGTATTATGCTTAGTGAAATAAGCCAATCAGTGAAGGACAGGTATCATATGATCTCACCCATTACGACAATAATGAGCAAAGCTAACAACAAGCAGAACAGAACCAAGTATATGAATACAAGGAATAGGCCTTCAGTGGTCAGGGGAAAAGGGGTTGGGGGGAGGCAGAGGGAAGAAAGGGGAGCAGCTTACACAAGAACCTAGTATAAAGGAACCATGGACATGGACAACAGGTGGGATTGACTTTGGGGGGAATGGGTGGGTGGGGAGGGGGACAGAGGTGAGCAAAAAGGGGATGGATGTAATACAACAACAATAAAATTAAAAAAAACAAAAACCAAAAAACTAAGCAACCAATATAATAAATTCAGTCCTCGCTGGTGGCTCAGTGGATAAGGGTGCCGGCCTGCAAACCCAAAGGCCACTGGTTTGATTCCCATCCAGGGCACATAACCAGGTTGCAAGCCAGGTCTCCAGCCAAGTCCATAGCTGGAGGCAGGTGAAAAACAACCACACCTTAAATTTTCTCTCCCTTTCTTCCTCTCTCTAAAAATAAGAATAACATCTTAAAATATATAGATTCAAATGCAAAGTAAGCAATGTTTGACACTTTATCTCCCTCTAAGATCCATAAACATTTCCTCTATTTTTTCTCTTATCCAAATCTTGACACATGAAATTAAGAAATCTATTTTATTTAGTATGATCATTGTAATTCCTTATACAAATGAGAATTGGTATGTGGGATAGAATAAACACAAAATTGAAAATTTCTCAAGCATATCTGTCTTACCTATGATCTATCTGTTTACCTACCCATGTTCTTACAGTGTTAGATCTTAGCTTTTTCCTAGGATTTCAGGGGTGGTAGAAAAAGATAAATGTGTCTTTTCTAAAATTAACTGCATAATAAAAATGCTTGTGTTCTCTTGTACTTCATATAAATCTTTAATAGATTTTAGGATTTAAAGCAATATTTTTATGTTCTTAAAGTGTTTATTAAAATCTCCACATACAGTATCAGCTTTAATCAAAAAAATAAGATTAAAGGAAAACAATCTGTTAACAGTTTTAGAGGAAAAAAGTTTGCAAGATCTGAGAGCAAATCTAATACCCTCAAATTGGAATTTAAATAATATGATTGTATTTGAAAAAATAATGCAGTGTTGGTATTTGGGTTCAACAGTTTAGCATATTCTCTCATATAGTTATATGTTCAAAGAAGAAGTACTGTGTATCTTTAATCACACCTTAGGAAGCCATATATAAACAGACTTAATGTCAATGCAGTTTACTCAAAAGATGAAAATGCATATTGAAAGGAATCTCATTACTGCATAACAATCTAAGACATTTTTCATAAAACTAAGTTATTTGTACATCTAGCTAGTAGTTTTTGAGGTATATAACTTTAAAATATGAACTGTCATGTATGATTAAAATATGTGAATGAATATTTTGTATCAGGAATGTTTTGGTACTGTATTTTTACTCAAACCACTGACATATCTATAGATACTACTGTATCTAACATACTGAAAACTATAGTTATTGAGTATAAGAGATTATGCCTCTTAAATTTGTATGTACAGAGGTCATTCTTATATTAATGTCAATAAATACAACTATTCATTTTATATATTTTTTAAATATTAAATGCCTGAAGAGATACTACTGTTAGTGAGAATGGTAATGTTCAAAAATTTACTATGTTTATATAGAAATAAAACCTTTATTCTATCTCTCACAAACCATTACTTTTGAAAATACAATAAAAGGCAATAATAAAAATATAACAAAATGATAGACATATAGAATAAAATATTTTGCTGTATTATTGTCAACAGACACAAAATTATACTGCTAATTATTATCAAAGCATGCAAATTCTAATTCTCAATTTTTGTACTTCCATCTTAAAATATGACTAAGCATTTCTCAGAACAGCATGGATCCAAGAACCACTACTTTATAATAGCACAATTCAGATATTTTTTCCCCTAATCTCCCAGAGATATTATACTTTATATTAGGCCATAAAATAACTCTCAACAAAATTAAAATAGTTGAAAACATACAAAGTATGTGTTCTCTCCAAAACTGAACAAAGTTAAAAACACTAATTAAAAATATTTGGAAAATTTGAAAATATGTAAAAAACATTTATAAGTTATGAATTGAAAAAGACATCTAGAAGAAAATAAGAAAATCATTTGAGATGAATAAAAATGAAGTGACAAGATACCATAATTTGTGGGATTCACCTAAATCAAAGTTTAAATGAAAGAGCTATACAATCTTGAAAAAGAAGAACAAAGCTTAGAAAGCAGTGATCTCACTTTGTTATCACTTCCTGTGGGATAAAACCTAGATAATGTATATATGATGGTTGATTTTACCATTCTTTCTACTTTCACATTTGAATATGTTCATAATAAAATGTTTTAATTGTCAAATCCTGTCGCATGAAATATCAAAAGTGTATTATTACAAAAAATAAAAAAGCCTGTAAATCCAAAGTGTGATAAATAACCCTAAATCTTAACCTTGCTCATTTGTAAAACATGTATAAAACGTCCCTCAAAGAGACAACCTTTAAAACAGTGACCAGGTCTTAGATCACTGACTTTAATAGCTTATTCTCCATATCAAGAAATATCATGCTTTGCTTTATAAAAATTTATATATAAGTACTGTTTGGTAGAATTTTCATTTAAATGCATGGTTGTCTTAGACTAGCCCTTCAATTTTGTGTTTCAGTTTTCACCTTTGTTCGTGACAGACATATTCTGAAAATATGAGTGCAATTTAAGAGCTCATGACAGTTATTACTTCCCTATCAATATTACTTCCCCATATTTAGCTAGGTCTCAATATATGTCTAAGATTTGGGACAAGTTTAAAACAATCTACAAAGAATAAGTTAAACTTTCTTTTACTTGGAAAATGGCTTTTATTGAAACAGTTTATTTTTTAAGTATTGAAGTTCTGATTTCTTGAAAAATTACTTATTAAAATAGATGTTCAGGTACTAGCATGAAATTATATGCATGATATTCTTTTCAGGAATGTTAAGAAATTTAAAAAAAAAATGATTACTTCTCTCAAGTGCAGCAAAAAGCCTGTAACCACTTTATTTATGGTCCTTTTTATTGAATTATCACTTATTCTTTTATCTGTTATTAGTTTATTTTTAAGTGACATCAAATAAACATTTTCCACATTATCTCAATTCCTCAATTCTTCACTCTTGCAATAGGAAATCTATAAACTTTGCCATTTCCTATGTCCAGCTTTTCTTTCAATATAAAACACTTTCTCTCCATCATGTTAAAGGTACTCCCATAAGTCTCTTTTTTTTTAGATTTTATTTATGATTTCCAGAGAGAATGGAAAGAAGAGAGACAGAAAGGGAAAGAAACATCGATGTATGGTTGCCTTTCACCTGCCTCCAGTTATGGACCTGGCTGGAGACCTGGCTTGCAACCTGGTTATATGCCCTGGCTGGGAATCAAACCAGCGACCTTTGAGTTTGCAGGCCAGCCCCTATCCACTGAGCCACCAGCCAGGGTTCCCATAAGTCTTAACACTTTATGTGCATAAAATTTTACTAGAGTCTAATATTGGATGAAGAAAAGAGATGCAAGGCATTTAACCTGGGGAAAACAAGAAAAGTAAAATAGCAATTACTGAACCTCTTGAAAATATTCTTTAAAATTCAATGTGATCAAATATCTTAGGTGTTGACATATATTTTAAATATTTGATCAAGTTATTTCTTACTTGATTTTAACCTAATATCATTAATAACCCTAAGGCTGTTACAAATAGTGAGGTTTTATCAATTTTGTATTATTATGAGGATATAACATCTGTTATCCCTTTTATATTCAAAAAGAGTAAAATACTTAACCTAGTATACACCAATATATGTTGTATGTATACATTGATATATAAATTTCAAGAAAAAAAAATATTTTTTAAATGGTGTACCACATGAATGAGCACAGTGGTCTGAACTAGAGATAGGAAAATAAATATAAAACATTCAATCCTGGCTGATGGCTCACTGGATTGGCACTGGCCTGTGAACCCAAAGTTTGCTGGTTCTGCTGGTTCAATTCCCAGCCAGGGAACATAACCAGGTTGCAAGCCAATTCTCCAGCCAGTTTCATAACTTGAGGCAGGTGAAAGGCAACCATACATTGATGTTTCTCTCCCTTTATTCCCCCCTCCCTGTCCTTCTCTCTCTAAAAACAATAAAAATCTTCTTAAATAAATAAATAAAACATTTAATTAAGATAATCTAGCTCTGAATTTGATACTAGGTAGATGATATTAAGAATAATAGCCAAACAACATATATGCATAACCCATAGACACATACAACATTGTGGTGAAGGACTGCAGGAAGGGGGGTGATTAGGGCTGGGTGGGAGTTGGCAAAAGGGGAAATATGAGGACATCTGTAATAATATAAATAATAAATACAGTTTAAAAAGAATAATACATCAAAGAGATCCCGTATAACAAGAGATCCATTATCAAAAAGACACTCAATATAAATGTAGCTGCCAAGAATACAATATTTTATTTTTATCTGACATAAAAATCAGCTTCATTCCAATAAATATGGAGGTTTCTCTATGATGGAGACTTTAGTATACCGAATAAAGATCTCAATTCTTTTCATACTGCTCTCATCAAGTAGTGTGTTCACTCCCTACTCCCCTGCAACCTGAGTGGACTCAGTAACTGCATTGACCAATAGAATATGATGGCATGGACATTATGCCTGTTCTACCCTGGCCTTAAGAGATTGACAGGTTCCACTTTCTATCTTGAAAGACTTCGAGTTCTTGTATGAGACATTTAATTACTTGCTAGAAAGAATCTGTGTAGAGATACTGAGACTACATGGAAAAAGAGCTGAAACTATTTTCTCAGGCCTCTCTGCCAAGGTGCTAGTCATATAAGTTAAAACATCTAAAATTGTTTCTATTATACAAGCCAAACCACCTACACAGTATCACACACCAAAACCAGTTAAAATCATGTAGAGCAGAAAAGTTAGCAGAACTGTTCAAGTCAACAAATTGCAAAATTGAGATATAATAAAATAATTGCTTGCTTTACCTCAAATTAGGGGGTATTTGCTATTTAGAAAAAGAAAATCATAACAATGACGAGACTCATTCAAACTTGTTCAACCATGTTTATCATGAAGCTTCTATACCATTGCCCTCATAAGCTGTCGCTATGCCAGCCATCACATGCAAACCTTGTTAACTAGAAAAGGCAAAATCTAAAGTGTAGGACACAGACCACTCATATAATCTAAATTTGAAAATACATTTTTGTATTTTTGCAGTTGAGGGTATGATCAAATTCTGCTGACACTTGGAATCTGGACCAAAAGGACAAGACTCAGATGTTAATTTACAACTATATCGATAGTAAGGACTCCAGAGAGTTCTACTTAAATGCAGATATATTTGGCTCTCTTTCAAAGGGTTGGAGACCAATAATCATGTAAACAATCCAACTTTGTAAAACTAAATATATATAGCTCTAGCTTTCATCTAGAGGTATTTATTTACATACCAAAGTATTAAATATTCTTCCCATTATATTTCCAAGGTATTTTATCAGAAGTGTTTGGGGGCTAGTAATAGCTGTCACTTTCCTCTACACAAAAATCCCAAATTTTTAAAAATATATTTCTATCCTAAAAAGCAGACTTCTAATATACATGTATTATGATCATTTAGTTTTTATTATGTCCATTCAAGAGTAAGAACTAGGTATAAGAATGATAGGGATACCACTTGCTTCTCTGTAAATAATAAAAATAATAAATAGTCTGCTTTACTTCAGAAACCTTGCATGCAAATTCAGAACATTAATTAATATGAATATTAAAAACCTAACATAGCTGTTAGCCAGAAATTAGCTAGAGGTCGTATCTTGCTCCAAAAAAGAGGCTGGGATTTTTAGTTTGACTTCCAGCAAAAGCTAAAATGCTATTACTATGTGAAAAAGGGGTAACCATATTGGGGGAACTCTGGTCACTGTTAGAAACATGATATGTACATGTAGCAAAATGATCACAATTTATTAAACTTTACTTTGTAATTGTTATACATTTGCTATACATCATTGATTAAAACTACTTTTTTACATGGCATTCATGAAATAAACCTCACTTAGTCAACATATATTTTCTTTATTTTATGTATGATTGAACATAACTTGCTAAAATTTTGTTAAGAATTATGGTATCTATATTGATAAAAATATATTTTATTTTCTTATAATATCTTTATTTGGTTTTGGAATCAGAGGAATATTTATCTCATTAAATGAATTGTCAAATATCACCATGATGGTTAATTATGTGCTAATTTGGAGTAAGATATGCTCAGATAATAAGACATTATTTATGAATATGTCCGTGAGAGTTCTTCTGGAAATGACTGGTATTTTCTTCAGTCAAATGAATAAGGATATTCACTCTCACTGATGTGGGCTGGTATTAGCCAATCTTTCTGGAGCCTGAATGGAACAAAATAAAATGAGGTCAAATTCTTTTTCTCTAAGTCAGTTGGGACATCCAACTTCACCAGACTTTAGATAGCAGAGCTCCAGGATATTGGGCTTTTAGATGTGGAATTTATACCAGTGGCCAGCTGGTTCTTTGGCTTTTGGCCCAAACTGAATTATATCACTTGATTTTCCTAGTTCTCCACCTTGTAGATAGATAGTAGATCAGTTTGTGGGATTTCTTGACTCTATAACTATGTGAGCCAATTCCTATAGTAACCTCTCTCTGTGTGCTTCTGTCTTGCTCTCTCTCTGTGTGTCTCTCTTGTTCTCTTTCATTTTACTTAATCAATTAATTTACTTAATCAATTAATATTTTGAACAACATACATGAATATCCAAGGGACAAAATACCATGTTTCATTAAAAGTTAATTTAGACTGAAAATATAATCAGAAAATGAAACTCACAGTTTTCCATGAAGAATATTAATTAGCAGAACACATTTTGAGATCTAATATTTTATTATCCATCCTGTATATTTGTTTTCTCAATATTATTCTTACATTCAGCTAATAGTATTACTTTTAACATTAATCATTACACTAGATATCTTCAATCTTTTCATTAACATGATCACATTTATCATGAGTGAGCAAGTGTATACATATTTACTTATTGCAAAATTTATTTGTAATATAATTTTTAAAGATTTAATTTATTATTTTTAAAGAGAGGGGTAGAGAGAGAGGCAGAGAGGGAGAGAAACATCAATGTATGGTTTGCCTTTTGCCTGCCTCCAGCTACGGATCTGGCTGGAGACCTGGCTATATACATGGCTTGCAACCTGATTATGTGCCCTGGCTGGGGAATTAAATCAGCAATTTTTAGGTTCACAGACTGGCACCTTAGCCACTGTGCCACCAGCCAGGGCATAATTTTTACTTCAATAAAATTTATGTTCATTCATTCAACATCCAAGAAAACTAATGTGATATTCTGCCACTGTTTCATCAAAGCAAATAAATTGTTATTTCTAGATCACATCTCCCTAACCTAGAAAATATAGCCAACAATATTAAATTATAATGAAGAGTTATCAAAATTTATTACACTTTTATTTTTAAAGTCAATTATCTCATTTCAGAAGTTTATCCCTATCTACAAATAAAGTATTTATAAAAACAAACAGGATT
The DNA here is from genome assembly GCA_004026585.1 of Noctilio leporinus. Lineage (NCBI taxonomy): Eukaryota > Metazoa > Chordata > Mammalia > Chiroptera > Noctilionidae > Noctilio > Noctilio leporinus. The sequence continues at coordinate 16,549 of PVIW01013884.1, read as the reverse complement.
TATGTTTAAAAAATAAGGCCACATTTGATTAAATCTGAGTATAAACTCCTAACTTTCAGAGTTTAAGTGAGCCTAGATACTAATTTGGAAAAAATAAGCTGAATTATTCAACTTCAAACATAGCCACATTTTACTAGCTGCTGTATAAAAAAGTACATATGAAGAAGGTAATGAGAGATATAATATGTTTCTTGTTAATCATTCCAGCCCTTCCTGAAATATACTATATCTACGCAATTAGAAATAAATTTACAGGAAAAAAAAATTTAAACACCTCTCATCATTTCTGTGTGTGTGTGTTCAGGTATTTATATAAAGAAAATGTTTTTCTATGATGTGAAATGTGGGACATGAAGAGAAGAAATACAGGTATATTTTATCATTTAGGATGATTTAACTTGCAAGAATCAAAAAAGCAAGCAGAATGCCAATTATGTGATTAAAAAATAGCATAATGGCATGATTTTCAGGTAGGATTTAATCTATTGTCTCAACATTGTAATAAAAAAACATGACTCTCCCTGTATATTCAATCTACTCTCAGAATGTTGGCATAATCCTAAAATGTCTTCTGTGACTACATGTATTGTGGTTCAAATGAGAGAAAAATATTCTCTTTCTCTTTCATTCAATACATGTTCTAATTTACTGCAGTTTGAACAAATTGTCATCTATTTGTTGCTGAGCAAATCACCCTAGAATGTGTATGGCAGAAAATAACGTGACAATATATATTAATATGCTAATATGCTTCATTTAAGCCAATCATGGCCCAGGTTAGAAAAGTAAATAGATTGTCTCACTTAAACTGTGTAAAACCCCAATAATGGAAGAATAGAATAAATTCTGGGTACAGACCCATAATAATTTAGTGAAGGTGAATTCAGATTATCAATGCTTTAAAATATACTTACAAAAAATTAATAGTTATAACAGGGAAGATTAAAACATATCTATTGAACCAAATTATATTGAATCTAAAGCTTTTTACAAAAATGGTATTGGAACAACCAGATATCTATTTGGGGAAGAACAGATAAACATGACCTGTACTTCATATCATGTCAGAAAATTAAGTGGCTATGACTAGACAAATTAAAAACATAAAAACATATCTTCTAATAAAAACCATAAAAGAACATATTTTCATTCCCTGAGAGTAGATGAAAAAAAAAAATCCAACTAGAACATAATAGGCACTGATCACAAAGGAAAACCTAGAAAATTTAGACTTTCTTGAAGTTAACAATTAAATAGACACCAAAAAGAAAATAAATAGCCAATTCATGGATTGGGAGAATATATTCTTAACATAAGATGGACAGAAGATTTGCATCTAGAATGTACAAGAAATGTTTACAATTCAACAAGAAAATAAAGAAAAAACAAACTAATAAGAAAACTAATGAAATGCACTTTATAAAAAGTTTTTCATGAAAAAGTCAGCATTATTAACAATGCATGGAATTATAATTACATTTAAAGTGGGTTACTACTACCAACTTTAATAGCTACATTTAAAAGGACACCATATGACTGCAAGGATATAGAAGACTTAGAAGACTCATATATTTAGAAGATGGGTATGTAAAATAGCACAACTTTGTAAGTATTTTTCATTGTTGTTTCTTACATAGTAAAATATACACCTACACAGTGGATTTTAAAAAATTAGTTTTTAGGGATTTACTGCAGACAAATAAAAAGATGAAAGTCCATAAAAATATGTATATATGGCCCTGGCTGGTAGCACAGTGGGTAAGGCGCTGGCCTGCAAACCCAAAGGTTGCAGGTTTGATTCCCCAGCCAGGGCACATAACCAGGTTGCAAACCAGGTCTCCAGTCAGATCTGTGGCTGGAGGCAGGTGAAAGGCAACCATACATTGATGTCCCTCTCCCTCTCTGCCTCTCTCCCTTCCCCTCTTTCTAGAAATAATGAAATAAAATCTTTAAAAAAAAAAAAAAATATGTATATAAATGTTCATAGTGACCATGTTCATAATACTCAAAAACTGAAAACAAACCAAATGCCCTCAAAAAAATGAATAAACCAATGGTGTTATAAAATGGAATAGTAAATAGATAATAAAAAATAACTAATGATACGTACAGCCGCAAGGATGAATCTCATGGATATTGTACCTGAGGGAAAGAAGCTAAACACAAAAGAGTACCTGGTGAATGATTATTACATAAAGATTTGGAATAGGCAAAACTAATCTATGTTGAAAACAAATCGAAGTAATAGTTGATCCTCCAATAGGTATTGGCTAAGATGTAACTTTAGACCATGTTTAAATGTTCTGTTCTTGTATAGGTCTATAAAATTTTCAATACTTATTAAACTATACCTTGAGGTTTATGCATTTCACTAAATAAAATTTTACTTAAAACAAATAATTGTAAGAGAAATATTGATCTCCAATTACTAAATTCTGAAACTGCTTTCTTAGAATTCTAAACTTGAGCTAAGAAATAAATATACATTATTATGGACAATGGGAGCTAATTTCTTCTCTTTTGGAGAATTGAGTTACAAATATGAAATTGAGAACTAAAATAAACACTGTTGTATTTAAATGAATATACAAATAATCATAATCAAATTGTGTATAATGCAATGTAATATAATCTTTTCACTGTAAATTCCTAGAAAATATTTCACAACAGATGTCTTTAAATAAAAGACTGATTCTAGGACTGAATAAGATAAAAATAACATATAAACCTGCAATGTATTATAACACCAGAAAAATCTCAAAGCTTAATGAACATATCAAAGAGACACTAGTGACAGTTTGAGGAATCCCTCACTGATTATATCAGCAAAAATTAGGTATCAAAATGATTAATGAATTGTAACCTCAGGATAAAATTAAAATCCATAAATTTATTTATTTTTTATTATTTTTAAAGATTTTATTTATTATTTCCAGAGAGAGAGGGGAAAGGAGAGAGGCAGAGAGGGAGCAAAACATCAATGTATGGTTGCCTTTCACCTTCCTCCAGCTATAGACCTGGCTGGAGACCTGGCTTGCAACCTGGTTATGTGCCCTGGCTGGGGAATAGAACCAGCAACCTTTGGGTTCACAGGTCAGTGCCTTATCCACTGTGCCACCAGCCAGGACTAATATCCATAAATTTAAAATATGGTAAATAAGTGAATCACAAAGAAAATGAAAGTGAAAAGAAAGGTTTTTCTGAGAGCAGACTGACAAATATTAAATTAAAAACAATCAATGCACTTTAAAACTATTACATGGAAATTTAATAAAAAGAAAAATTACACTTAAGCATACACCAGGGATTATCAATCAAAAAGAAACAAGTATAATTTTACAATAGATTACTGGGAGGCACCACTTTAACACTGTCATCACAAATATTGGAAAAGACCTTCATCATGTGCTTTCTGAAGATGCATTGAGAAAAAGATACATCATTACATTTGTGTCCCTCCTGACAATATATACACTATGAATCTAATCATAGGAAATATCCAACAAATCCTTCTTAGTGGAAATTTTATAAAATGATGGTTTGTATTCTTTTTTTTAAGATTTTTTAATTTTATTTTTAGAGAGAGGGGAAGGGAGAGAGGCAGAGGAGGAGAGACATCAATGTATGGTTGCCTTTCACCTGCCTCCAGCTACAGACCTGGCTGGAGACCTGGTTTGCAACCTGGTTTTGTGCCCTGGCTGGGAATCGAACCAGCAACCTTTGGGTTTACAGGCTGGTGCCTTATCCACTGTGCCACCAGCCAGAGTGGTTTGTATTTTTAAAAAGTATGCTTGTTACAGAACCCCAGCTAGGCTGTTCTGGAACAGCTGTGGGGTCCGATTGCCCACTGCCAAGCAGTGTGACTCCTAATACAAAAGTTTGGTGGAAAAAGAAAGAGGGCTTATATAAAAGTTTTACAGATTCAGAATAACGGTGAGTTTCTATCATGATGTCCACTCCCTGTAAATCACCCAAACACTGAGTCCTGCCTTCCTCTTCCAAATCAGGCCAGTTTCTGAATATGCCAGTCAGAGACACCATCTTTCAAAAGCAGAAGTCCATGGCTCAGTATTCCTGGTCACAGTTCAGCATTTCAGGCATCTCCCACTAATCCATAACTGGTTAGACAGGTCCCAGAAATTTCAACCTCATCAGCCGCACCACTGTGTTCTCCAGGCAGGTTGCCCACTGAGTCTCCTCTTTTTTACTTCAGACCTCATGGCAGACTCTCTCCAAACCACATGGCTTTCCCCTTACACACCAGACCTCTTAGCCAACTCCCATCCCTTTCAGACCAAGTGGCTTCTCCCCATATCCTCATGGCTCTCCCTAATTTTAAATGCTCACCTGGAGCACCATACTTCATCATTATGAAAATTATCTTAAACTCATCATCTACTCTTACCCGGAAGCATAGCTTCTCTTCAGGAAGGGCTCAGCTATCGCCTTGCCATTGTTATAAAAAGTATCTTAAACCTATCATTTGGCCTTTTGTCCTGTACTGCAGCACAGCTATTACATAGCTGTCAGCTTGCCCTAGAAATGTAAAGTATCTTAAAACCTGTATTATATCCTTGCCCTATCCCCAAAACCCTGAGCTGTGGGGACTTTGGAGGCTCCTCTCCCACTCTGTTACAACTCTCCCCTTTTAGACATTGGACCCTTTATAACTTTATAAAGGACAATAGGTGAAGAAGGTCTTGTGATCTTCTAGAGCTACTTCCTGCTGATCATGGTCATTGTCTTACCTGCCACTGGGTCCAGGGATTCCTAACAGAGTTGCGGTGTGGAGCAGAGGGTGGCCTTTCCATGCATGGAATGACCTTGCAGAGTTCATTTTAGTTGGCTGTCTCTGGGAAGCTGCATGCTCAATGTCCAAGGCTGGCACTCCTAGACAAGCTGGCATCTTTTTCATGTTCTGGGGCAGCCAATGTTCTGAGAGGGTTAGATGGCTTAGTTAAAACCATAACCACTAAATGACAAAGGCAATGATGAATTCTTTAACATCTCACATTAGGGGAAAAAATGTGACTTTCCTGGAGGAAAGTGTGCAAGGCATGTCACACCTGCCCAAAGCCCTTTTGCTCACATGTAGTGTACTTAGAGGGGTGGGGGTGATATTTTTGGACCCTTTAGGCCTCTGAGCCCTTTCTGTCTAAGTCATTAGGACAGAAAAGGAAACCAGCTTTAAAGTGAACCTCACAGACTGCCCCATACTCCACCAACTCAACCATTTAGTCCAGCTAAACCGTTGAGTGTCAGGAAGTAGTGACACAGATGGGCTTCTTAATGAGGCTTATATTGCAGCCAATCACTCAGGTAGTGAGAGCATAGCATTATGCCTTATGGAAACAGAAATAAGAACATGTGTTAATTCACACAGCAACCCACAAACCAGTCCCTGAGTCTGCAAGTCTGTTTTTTGGGGGGTAGGTGAAGACACCCAATTCCAAGGCATTGCTGGAACAGCGTCAATTTGACAGATCCTTCTTGCCTATAAATTGAGCATTTCTGATGATGTTACAAACCCAGCTTCAATTTTCAAATGAAAATAAACTTTGAAGGCAGTTAGCTATATCAGTCTATAGCCCACCAAGGAACATTGTAATTTTCCTCACAGTATTTTCCTCCTTAAGATCACCCTCATTGTCATTAAAGGGACTGCACTAAGTCCAGTTTTTATTTTTCCTGTTTGTTTGCATAAACACAATAAAAGCAGCAATTTATCCCTTATGATCTTTAAGTCTGTGTTGCTGGCAGCCACACAAGGAATCTTTCGGTTGACTCTTCAGTCCACCTCTCAGGGCATAGAATCTAAGCTACCCCCCTGCCATCTGGCCTTACCTGTACTACTGCCTTCTCTCATGTTCTTGAGGTTTTTCATTGTGCCTTAAAGTTCCTTCTAACCATCTTTCAGGAAAGAAACCTTCATTCTGTCCCTAGAAAAGCTGCCATGAACCACACGACCAACCAAGCTACCAAGATTTTGCTCATGGCATCAACCTGAGTAGAAGCAATAATCCCACCCATAGGAACTACTCTACCCCACCCAGTGGAGCTTAAACTAGGCTTCCAAGTCTAGTTTGAGGGCCTATCTGATTAACTTAACAGCTAAAGTGGATCTATGGGAGCTCTAGGAGACTTCAGATGACCTTCCCCTGGGCCCAGTGCTAATAAAACCTACACTTAGTGTGTCTCCTCATTCTTTCTGCACACAGAGACCCACCAGAGGGAGCCCCATGCTGTGGATGGTGATAGCTCCAAAGTGGTTGGCAGGGCCAGTCACAAGCAGCATCTGATTAAGGCCTACATGAAAGCCTTTGTAGATCTGCCTACTATACAAAACAAATACAACGAAACAACCAAAATGGAAAGACAAATAAACAAATCCCCCCAAAAAGAACGAGAGAATTTTCCAGAAGAAGAGCTAGATGAAATGGAGGCAAACAAGTGATAAGCTAGAGAGTTAGATTAATGATTGTAAGGATACTCAACAATGTGAAAAAAGACATAGAAAGTATAAAAAAGAATCAGTCAAAAATAAGGAATGCAATATCTGAAATACATAATATACTGGGAAAGATATAGGTTAATGAAGAAGAGGATTGAACCAGTGATTTGGAAACAAGGTATAAATAAATTAAAAAAAGAAAAGAAAGAAAGAAACAAAACATCCAGGCAAAGCTGCAAAAAGAAAAAAAAAAGTAAATCAAGGAGAACTTAAGAAACATTTTGACAACATGAAGCATAACAAGAGCTGCATCATGTATATACTATAAAAAGAGAGTGAGAAAAGTATCGATAATCTATTTAAGGACACTTAAAGGAACTTGAAAAAGAATAACTACAAAGCCCAAAGTGAGTAGAAAGAAGGAACTAATAAATATTAGAGCAAATGTAAACAAAATATCTACAAAATGATACAACAGATCAATGAATCCAACAGCTGGTTTTTCAAAAAGATAAACAAGATTGAAAACCCTCTAACTGGACTCTGCATGAAAAAAGAAGACCCAAATGAACAAAATAAAAAATGAAAGAAGAGAAATAACAACTGGCACCAAAGAAATACAAAGGATTGTGAGAAAATATTGTGAACAATTTTATGTCAACAAACTGGACTAGCTGAACTAAGTAGATAAATTCTTAGAAACATGTAATCTTCCAAAACTAAATCAGGAAGAAGCAGAGCATCTGAATAGACATTAAAACAATAATCAAAAAACTTCCAACAAACCTGGACTAGATGGCTTCACATGTGAACTTTATTAAACATCCCAAAAAGAACTACCATTTCTCTTTCTTAAACTGTTTCAGAAAATTCAAGAGGAGAGAAGGCTTCCAAAATCATTTTACGAGACCAGCATTATTCCAAACACAGACAAAGACACTATAGAGAAAGAAAATTATAGGCTAATATCCCTGATAAACATAGATGCTAAAATCCTCAACAAAATGCTAGCAAACTGAATATAACAATGCATCAAAATGATCACACAGCATAAAAATGGGATTTATTCCAGGAATATAAAGTTGGTACAACATTTGCAAATCAATAAATATGATTCACCATGTAAACAAAATGAAGGATAAAAATCACATGTTTCTGTCAATGGATGCAGAAAAACCATTTGATAAAATTCAGCACCCATTTATGATAAAAACTCTCAGCAAAGAAAGAATAGGGGAAACATATGGAAACATAACTAGGGCCATATATGGCAAACCCACTGCCAGCATCATACTAAATTAGCAAAAACTTTAAATGTTCCCTTAGATCAGGAGCAGGACAGGAATGTCTGCTTTGAGCTTTTTCAACATAGTACTGGAAGCGCTAGCCATAGCAATCAGATAAGGAGAAAAAACAAAGTATCCAAATTAGAAATAAAGAAGTAAAATTGTCATTATATGCAGATAACATGATACTGTACATAAAGAACCCTAAAGAGTCCACCAAGAAACTAAAACTGATAAATGGATTCATCAAATTACCTTAACAAACACTGTTCCAAAGAGGACATAAAAGCAGAACAAGGAGAACAAGGAGATGGCCAATAGATATGTGAAAAGATGCTCAGCATTACTAATCATCAGGAAAAGGAAAATTAAAATCACAATGAGATATCACCTTACGCTTGTCAGAATGGTATCACTTATCAACCAACAAGTCTCAAGTGCAGATGAGGATGTAGGGAAAGGGGAATGCAGATTGTTGCAACTTCTGTGGAAAGCAGAATAGAGCTACATCAAAAAATTAAAAATGGATCTTTCTTTTGACCCAGCTCTCTCACTTATGGAAATTTATTTGAAGGAACTCAAAATACTAATTCAAAAGAATATGAGCACCCCTATATTATTATTAACAGTATTATTAACAATCACTAAAATATGGAAGCTGTCTAAGTGTCCATCAGTAGATGAATAGATAAAACAACTATGGGATATTTACACAGTGGGATACTGCTTGGCTGTTAAAAAGAAGAAAATGTTACCCTTTGCAACAGTATGGGTGGACCTGGAGAACATTACACTCAGTGAAATAAGCCAGTCAGAGAAAGACAATTACTATATGATTTCACTCATATGTGGAATCTAATGAACAAACTGAATTTACAAGGAAAATGGGGAGAGACTCATAGATGGAGAATAAGATAACAGTTACTGGGGAGGGGCAGATAGGAGATTTATGGACTGAATAAAAAAGAAAAAGAATTTATGCAAATTGACAACAGTGTGGTGATTTCTGGGGAGAGGGGAGTATGAAGGGACCAAATGGTAATGAAAAAAATGTAATAAAAAAATAAAGAACAAGGAGACAATAATGCAATGTTTATTCTTAGATTCTGGAAGAGAACAGTAGCTTATAAGGAAATTATTGAGACTTTGATTGTACTTCAATATAGACCATATATTAGATGATATATCAATAATAAGATTGCTCTTAGAACATCCACAATAATGAATTTAAAGATAAATGGGTGAAATTTGTGGAAATTACTCTCAAATAGTTTAGAACATATGAGATCTGTTTGGAAAATGTCCAACCATTGTTAATATAAAGAGAGTGGTTTGTGCAACATTGATGTAACCTGGCAGCCAAAGAGAGTAGACAGGAATGTGCATGTGTGAACAATGCCAACTTCAAGATACTAGTCACTGAGGGTGGTAGACACCATGGAATACGCATGTGTACTATGTGGTTGTCAGATTTAAAAATGACTGAGTAGAGCAATGAACATGCATCAGATTTTGTGTTAAGCTTGAACATTGCTCCATGGAAACTACTTGGATGATATTCAGAAGGCCACATTAATGGGCAACTGGTGATTGACAGCTTCATCACAACAACATGCCCTCCTGTGCAGCATGTCTTGTGTAGTTTTTTTTTTGTTTGTTTGTTTTTTTGAAAAATATCAAATTACACAGGTGACTCAGTTACCCTACAACCCAGATTTGGTGCTTTGTGATTCCTGTTTTTTCCAAAAACTAAAATAATCTTTGAAAGAGAGCAGATTTCTGACCATCAGTGAGATTCAGGAAAGTATGACAGAGCAACTAATGGCAATTGGAAAGATTTTTGTGAAGCTTCAGTGTCCCTACTTTGGAGGGGACTGAGGCATCATTGTGCTGTGTATAATGATGTGCTTCTTCTATCTTATATCTTCTTCAATAAATCTATTTCTTTTTTTTCATATTACATGGCTGGATAGCTTCTGGACAGACCTTATACATATATATCTAGTTCTACAATTCTATATATCTCTAATTCTATCTATCTATCTGCCTATCTAGAAAATAAGACAAATAGGACAAAGTGTTAAAAAGAGGAAAATGTGTAAAGTATATATACAAATTCCTTGATGTATTATTTAATTTACCTATATTTAATATTATATCAAACAAAAAGTTACCAAAACAAGCAAAATCAAAAGATTTCCTAAAATATTTATAGTCTTGCCCTATATTATTATTGTTTTTAAGGTTTTTGGTCTATTTCTTTGTTTTTTAGAAAAAGATTCTTTGGAACATTAAGTCTTGTTGCAGTGAGTGAAAAGAGGCATGAGCACAGGGACTAGTATCTTACTTTTTCCTGTGATATAACATTCTATCAGAATTCAGAAGGAAACCGACCAGACACTGGGGAGGTGCAGGTGTACGATCCTTTATTCATGCGCGGTCCCAGAGGAGAAGCTCTCCAAATTCTGGGCCCCGAGCTGGGGCAAGCAGCAACTTTCATAGCTGAAGCTTTACTCCTTAGCCTGCGTGGCGCAAGTGGGTGTACAGAAGCAAAAGTAGCAGTTAGGCCTAGTTTTCAGCGCATTTCTTATCACTCAAGCTGGCTGCTGCCCAAGAGTCAAGGCCATTAAGGGGGGCTTCCTTACATTTCCCCTTGTGGACGCTTAGAGGGGGCTTTCGCCGGCCTCAGTGTCCAATACGGGTATACCTTGTTCTTGCCTCTGCTGGAGTAGTAGGATCCAGCTGGTGGTCTTCCTGACTAGAGCTCCCTCTAACTGGCCCACTACTGTTCGTATGGCCCAAGGCCCAATTGTGATGATTATGATGAGGACTATGAAGGGCCCAATTATTGGGGAGAGGAATGATAGTATTGGGTTACTCCACCACGAGATAGCCCCAGAGCTTGCGCTAGGGCATAGCCTGTTCTTGAGTTCTTCTATGCGCTGTAGATTTTCTTCAACTACCCTGCTTTCATTGACGAAGTAACAACATTTTTCTCGCAGGAAAATACAGGTTCCTCCTTTGTCTGCGGTGAGGTCTAGTGCCCTACGGTTCTGCTGTGCTACTCTGGTGAGAGACAGGATTTGGCGTTGGAGGAATTCCATGGAGGCTTGTGTCAGGGCCATAGCCTTCTGGAGCTCCTGACGAAGGGAGCTGTCTGTTTGTAGGCTGGTGGCTAGACCTGCGCTTCCGATGCTGAGGCTAGTCAGGGGAGGAGGCTAAGGTTAGGCCGACTAGTACCGGTAGGAAAATGGCGCACCATTGGTGGGATGAGCCGGAATTGAGATATTTGAGTTCGAGTTCCCCTGGCGGGTAAGTGAACAGCTGCAGGACTAGAGCTACCATTAAATAAATCCGGGGGTCTACACAGTCCATGGTCAAGGTAAGAGTCTGGTTGGCCCAGAACAGGAGACCAGTAGGAGGCGTTAAGGTGCGGGACCAGTCGGTGCCGCACCACAGAGAGCTGTTGGGGTAGTCTCCTGATCCAGGGGTCGGGTAGAGGGGGTTCTGTATAGGCCGAAAGGAGTTTTCCCCGTGGGTAGCGGCGTCGGTTGGAGTGGCATTTACAGGGACTGCAATCAGCGGGGTCTTGCTGAGAGAGGCACATAAGAAGCAGTCAGTGAAATTTCCCTCTTGACTGAGTTTGAAGAGGGCCTCTCCCTCCTGTATTAGAGTTATCCAGGAGAAAGGGGAGCCTGCCTGCTGGATATGAGTCTCTATCTGCTTTATGGTCTTATGCGTCGCCTGTAGCCGGCAGATGTTGGAGACGAGTGATATTTCTTTTTCTTTAATAATTATAACGTCCCCAACTGGACCTGAGTGAGTTATGCTAACATATACTTTTCCTTTTACCCTCTTTTCCCAGATTGGATCCTCTGCCTTATCTAGAGTTATGACTATTGCCTTTTTTCTGGTACTATCGTAGTGAAATCGGCAGTAGTTGTAGGCGCATCCCCTGTACCTATTGGGCCAGTAATTGCATGTTGGGTTGGTTTGGTCCTCTTTAAGGCAGATGAACGGGTCCCTGAACCACCACCAGCCGTTTAGGCAAGCTAGATTGGTAGATGGGAACTTGACCTGTACTCGCCCTGAGCAGGGCCCCTGACACCTCTTTTCCCCAACAGTAACTATGGTTGCCACTGAGTTCTGGTATCTATATTCCTGGACCAGTACGGTCTCTTCTTACTGCCAGTCGGGGATGAGTAGAATAATACAGAGGAGTAAGAGTGAGGATAACATGGTGTTAGAGCAAGCAGCCTATTGCTAGTAAGGTATACACTTGGCTTAGGTACAGAATAATTAACAACACCCGCTCCCCATCAGTCCATTCCCTGGGTGTGGAACCCCAGAGGAGTATTCCTCCAAAGAGGGTGGCGGCTCCGGTGACGGTGTAGAATCCCCAGCCACAACGGTCCACTCCTCGGTCCAGCCTTGGTGGGTCTTCTGTAGCTTGATGACAGGGCCTCTCCTGGAGTGGTCTCGGGTCAGGGTGTCCTCCTCAGGATCCGCGGCTGCCTTGGCTCTGGTGTGGTGGATCCATGGGGTCTGGCCTGCAACCTTTAAAGCAGTGGGGGTTGTTAGGAATACCAGGTATGGCCCTATCCATCAGGGTGCAAGAGGCTCCTTTTTCCAGTCCTTGATCCACACGTACTGTCCTGGCCTAAAGGAGTGAGCTGGCCCCTCTGTGTGACCTAGTTCGAGCCCAAGGTGGGCCTGCCTAATCTGTTCTAACTCTAACCCTAATTCTTTTAAGAAGGTGGTTTGTCTGGCTTCTCCTAGGATGATAGGTCTACCGGCCCTGTGATATGGGTTAGAGGAGTGGGCCGCCCGTAGACTAACTCATATGGAGTGTATCCCTCCAAGTTCGGGGTATTCCAGACTCTGAAGAGGGTGAGCAGCAGGAGGTCAGTTCCCGTCTCCTGGCTGAGTTTCCCTAAGGTTTTATTTATTCTTTCTACCTTCCCTGAATTGTGGGGCTGGTAGGCAGTATGTAATTTCCACTTGATCTCTAGAGCCCGAGTCAGTCCTTGGACTACGTTTGCAGTGAAAGCCGGCCCGTTATCACTGTTTAGGCTGACTGGGAGTCCGTGACGCAGGATGATTTCCTTTAGTAAAGCCTTCGCCACCTCTCTGGCTTTCTCCTTTCGCGTGGGGAAAGCCTCCACCCATCCTGAGAAAGTGCAAACCATGACTAGTAAGTATTTATAGCCTCGCACCGGCTTCAGTTCTGTGAAGTCTATTTGTAAGTCCTCAAAGGGTAGGGTCCCTGTATACTGGACCCCAGTGGGAACACTCCGTTGGGTCTTGGCGTTATGCTGGCACAGGTGGTGCACCTTCCGGCTATGCTCGAGCACAGCACGTCCATCTGGGCAAAATAGTAGTGCCTGCCTAGTATCTGCTTCATCTTAGTTTGCCCTAAGTGGGTGAGGTTGTGGCAGCTTTGCACTACCCCCTTGGCTTGGTTCTGCGGAATGAAGATCCTGCCGTCAGCTAGTTGCCAGAGGCCCCCAGGTGTCTGATCGGCGCCTAGGCTCTCTGCCCATTGGTCCTCCTCCGGGTGGTAGCTGTGCTTGAGGTCAGTTATATCTCGTAGTGCTCCTAGGACCAGTGGCATGGGGGGCACTCCCCGGGCCGCCTCTTAAGCGGCTTGATCTGCTAGCCGATTGCCCTCTGCCTCCGCAGAATGTCCTTTCTGGTGTCCTTTGCAGTGTATTACTGCTACTGCCTGGGGGGCCCATACTGCCTCTAGGAGCTTGAGGATCTCAGCCTTAGTCTTGGTCTCCTTCCCTTCTGCCATAAGGAGCCCCCTTTCCTTGTAAATGGCTCTGTGACAATGGAGAGTGGAAAAAGTGTACCTGGAGTCAGTATATATATTGACTCGTTTCCCCCGGCTGAGTTCAGGGGCCCGGATCAGGGCATATAGTTCGGCCCTTTGCGCTGACCACCCTATGGGCAAACTTTTGGTCTCTACTACTTGTGACTGAGTCACAACTGCGTACCCGGCCTTCCTGCTACCAGTGTCTGTGATGTAGCTGCTACCATCGGTGTAGAGGTCCCAGTCACTGGTAGACAGTGGTTGATCCCTTAAGTCTGGCCAGCTGGCAGGTATCTGATCAGTTACCTCCTCATGGTTGTGACCTGGCTCTCCCTGTTCTGTCGGCAGGAGGGTGGCTAGGTTAAGGGCTTGTACAGTTTTTAGCTGTACCCGGGGATTGCCCTGGAGCAAGGCTTGATACTGAGTCAGTCTTGGGTTCGAAAGCCAGGGGTGTCCCGGCCCCTCCAGCAGGCTATGGACTGCATGCGGCAGGTACAGGGTGGTGACCTGCTCTAGAGTCAGCTTATCGGCCTCCTGGAGTAGAGTGGCCACCACAGCCACTGCCCGTAAGCAAGGGGGTCATCCGGCCGCTACATTGTCTAACTACTTGGACAGGTAGGCAACTGGCCTGGGCCACGGTCCCTGTGCCTGTGTTAGGACTCCTAGGGCTATCTTGTCCTTTTCATGGACGAACAGGGAGAATGGTTTCTCCGGGTCAGGCAGCCCTAACACGGGGGCTGAGGTGAGTAGTTCCTTTATTCTCTCAAAGACCTGTTGTTGCTCCGGGGCCCAGTGGAATGGGGCGGTGTCTGGTCCCTTAGCCACCTGGTATGGGGGCCTGACTATTTGGGCATACCCGGGTATCCAGATGCAACAGAATCCGGCTGCCCCTAGTAAGTCCCGCAAGCTTCTCCGGGTCTTTGGTGTAGCCATCTGACCGATGACTACTTTCCTTTCGACTCCTAGAGTTTTCTGCCCTTTGCTGATCTTAAATCCCAGGTACTGGACTTCTTTTTGGCAGATCTGCGCCTTCTTCTTGGAGACCCGGTATCCTTTTTCTTGGAGTAGCTGCAGGAGGGCTCTCGTCCCCTGTAAGCAGTCCTCCTCCGTCGGCCCCCCTAGTAGTAAATCATCTACGTATTGGAGTAGGGTGAGATCCGGGTGTTGGTCTCGAAAAGGCCGTAGATCTCTGCTTAGGGCCTCGCTGAAGAGGGTAGGGGAGTTCTTGAAACCCTGGGGCAGCCGAGTCCAGGTGAGTTGGGTCTTTTCCCCTGACACTGGGTTCACCCACTCGAAGGCAAAGAGAGCTTGGGAGGTTCTTGATAGGGGTATGCAGAAGAACGCATCTTTTAGGTCTAAGCAGGTAAAATAGGTGGCGTCCGGTGGCAGTTGGCTGAGGAGGGTGTATGGATTCGGTACCACCGGGTGCGTGATGGTAGCCTCATTGATTGCCCGGAGGTCTTGGACTGGGTGATATCCCGACCCATCTGGCTTTCTGACTGGGAGTAGCAGAGTGTTCCAGGGTGACTGGCAAGGAACTAAGATTCCTTCAGCTAAGTATTTGTTGATGGTGTCTCGGATCCCCTCTCAGGCTTCCTTTGGAATGGAATACTGCCGAATGCACCTGGGTTTGCTCCTGGCCGGAGGTCAATAATTACTGGCTCCCTGCTAGTGGCTAGGCCTGGCGGGATTCCCTCTGCCCAGACCTTTGGGAATTCATTGAGTAGGCCCCCAACCTGATCCTCTTCTTCAGGGGTGTACAGCCGGTATTCCTTTTCTCGGGGTACTACCACCGCAAAGATGCGTCAAGATCTGCTCCCTCAAAGTGAAAGGTGACCCTAGCCGATAGTTTTCGTAGGAGATCTCTCCCTTGTAGAGGCATCGGGCAGACTGGCAGGTAAAGGAACTCATGGGAGACCCGATGGCCCCCCAGCTGAACAGTCCGGGCTTGGCAGAATTTCTGGGGTCCTCCTGTAACCCCAGTAGCTCCCTGGACTACTACTTCTCATCCAGATGGGGGTCCCACTGGGGTGGTGACTACCGAATGTTCTGCTCCGGTGTCTACCATGAAGTCTATGAGTTGGTCCCCTACCTGTACTTTGACCATGGGCTCCCAGGGACCTAGTGAAATGGAGCCCGGTGCCCATCAGTCTTGGCCTAGGCCGGCCAGGGCCAGGACATTAGGTGCCGGTGGGGGAAGGCAGTGGCAGCCATTGTCCCTTCTTTCCTACCTTTCTTGGGACGGTCTTTCTTCCAATGGCCCTTTTCTTTGCAATAGGCACACTGATCTTTCTCACACTTGGGGTGCCCCTTCAGCTTTCCCTGACCTGGTCCTGCTAGCCCCCTTGTTGCCGGTCTGGCCAGGGCGGCTGCTAGAAGGGCGACCTGGGTCTTCTGTTTTTCTAGGTGTGCGGCGGCAGCTGCCTCATCCCGGTTCTCGAAAACTTTATTGGCAACTACCATCAGCTAGCTGGCTTAGGGACATCCCCGCAAACCCGTCTAGTTTCTGGAGTTTCTTCTTGATGTCCAGAGTGGACTGTGAAACGAAAGTCATTGACACCATGTTTTGGTTTTCTGGGCTTTCCGGGTTGAACGGGGTGTATACCCTGTAAGCTTCCCTGACTCTTTCTAAGAAGTCACCGGGGCACTCGTCAGTCTTTCTGACTACCGTTGACACCTTAGACATGTTAGTTGGCTTCCAGGCCGCCGCTCGTATACCCTGTAGAATGGCACTGCGGTACTGGTCTAGCGCTGCCCGTCCCTGGTAGGTGTTGTGGTCCCAAGATGGCTGGGCCTCGGGTGCTGCCTGCCGGGCATAATCTGGTGGGTCTAGGACTCCAGCCGGGGCATGGGCCTCTAAGTATCTCCGGGTCTCCTGGATGATTTTCCGACGTTTCTCAGTGTTGAAGAGGGTAAACAGGAGCTGGCAGCAGTCAAACCACGTTGGCCGATGGGTCTGGATGATAGACTTGACCCGCTCGATCATGGCCTGCGGTT